>JAUCBJ010004683.1:0-22672 GCA_032718475.1 Nemertoderma westbladi
ATCGCGTATTGGGTTGTTGATATCATTATAAATGTAATGAAAAGGCAGTGGTGATGTGACATTGATTTTTGATGTGGTATAGTGAGATGTAGTGGTAATCTGTTAATTGGGAGGGGAATAGTGTTTAGATGGATTGTTTTGTTGTGTATTTAGGAGAGATATTGTCCGTTATCATTATAGGTATAGAACCTTTATTAAATAGTAATAGTATTTATTACTAACTAATCCAATTTTATTCTGTTTTTCTGAAGTTGGGACGGTAGTTTGAGCGTTTTAGAGAAAAAAAGTGCAAGATTTAGTTGGAAATTTGTTAGTTGGGTAGTGCGCTATGCTGTATCTTACCCATAGGAGCCCAGCCCAACACCTACAGGGGGTATTTAAGGAATACCCTACCCTGGGTTAGATGTCTCTAGTGTTGCCACTAAAAGTTGCGGAACCCTATACCGCATGGAAATTAAAATCCCTGAAAGTAAAAAATTTGGTAAAATGGGATGAAAGGGCCTGAAAATATGTAAATTAATGCAATTTAAATATTTCTGAAAAATCCACATGAAAAAGAAGTAAATATCAGCCATATTAATTGCCAATTTGTTCGTTAGTTTATATCATGCTAGATGAATTACAATCCCATTTTTTAGTCAGATTTGTACAGTACCAATTACCTTAATTTTTTAACATGCATGAGTATGTAAGAGTATGAATTGACACTCGGCGAAATGATAGGTGAGCATTGCAATTAATTTACTAAAAGTTTTGTACAATTATGTACAGTATTCCATGAAGTGAGATTATGACCGATATTCTCAGTAAATCATGCATTCGTCTTGCAAGCTTACCGCTTTAGTTGTATGATTCAACTTATCCTGTTTTTTTTGTATTGGGTACAATCTTTCAGATCGTAGGTGTGTGTGGATGTCGCGGTGTGGGGTAGGGTAGTGGGTTGGTGTATGTTGATTTTATGTTCATTTTCGTCGGAGAGCGAGAGTGGGAGAGGTGATGAGTTGGGGCAGTTCCGCGGCAATAATAATACTGCCTCTCAATAAAGAGACCCCCTTTACTACTATCAGGGACGCGTTGTTCGACAGAGCCCCGTCAGCAAAAACAGCCAGTACCGCTAGTCGGTGGGGTTGACTTGTTGACGAGAGGCTATTTACAGGCGCATCGGTCAACCATTACTGACCGAAGCCTTTTAATAAAATACAAAATACTATAAATAAAATAATCAATATAAAATTTTTATTCCTATCCTATTCTTATCTTAAATCTTAAAACTCTACTGATAATTAAATCACCGGATTGCTTACGTTGTACCATATCATAATTAAATCACCGGATTGCTTACGTTGTACCATATCATAATTAAATCACCGGATTGCTTACGTTGTACCATATCATAATTAAATCACCGGATTGCTTACGTTGTACCATATCATAATTAAATCACCGGATTGCTTACGTTGTACCATATCATAATTAAATCACCGGATTGCTTACGTTGTACCATATCATAATTAAATCACCGGATTGCTTACGTTGTACCATATCATAAATGAATCGTGCTTTTTATTATTACCATCATCTAGTTAATTATTTCCATTAATTGACATGATTTTTATTCTTTTTAGACTGTTTAATAACACGACTGTTCATTGACTGCTTGTTGTGCTTTTTATTATTCATCATGTATAGTTATTATTTTTAGACTGTTTAAATCACATGACTGCTCGTTGCTCTCTAGTTACCATCATGTAAACTAATTAATTTCATTATTGCATTAAAATTGATTCCTAGACTGTTTAAGTCCCATAACTGATCATATCATCCATCATTCATTGTGCTTTTTTTGTAAACTTGTTTCTAATTCATCGTTTCGTTTATTTTTTGTTTATGTTTTTAATTTATCTTTGTTTGTATGTTCTTTAACATTTTATATAGGTGTGCTCTATGAGTTCTCCTTGGTTTTTTATCAATTGCTATAAACCGTAAAATTAATACAAGAATTCCAGAATACAACACTTTATAAATTGATTGTTACGATGGTGGGTCAATTGCAAATACATCGGTGATATGGAAAATCAGCCAAAGTTCAAAAATGGCATTTCGAGATAATCACATTTTTGTGTTTAATTTTTGCAAAAATTGCGGCATGAAGGTGATTTTTTCGAAATAATTATTTTTGATACCAGATAGAGGGGAAGCATTGAAATTTTATCAATTTTTAATAACATGGGTAAAATGTACATTGGCCTTTTGGCACAATACATTCTTTATAAGATTGGAATGGCAAATAGAACAAAGTGAACGAAGCGGTAATTTTTAGGTAAAGAAAACAGTTACACCATGTTAGAATAGTTACACCATGTTACACTTACTAGTTACAACATTTTACACTAGTTAAACCATGTTACACCATGTTACACTTACTAGTTACAACATTTTACACTAGTTACACCATATTACACTAATTACATCATGTTACACTAGTTACACCATGTACTGGTTACACCACGTTACACCATGTTACACTAGTTACAACATGTTACACTAGTTACACCATGTTACACTAGTTACAACATGGTACACTAGTTACACCATGTTACACTTACTAGTTACAACATTTTACACTAGTTACACCATGTTACACTAGTTACACCATGTTAGAATAGTTACACCATGTTACACTTACTAGTTACAACATTTTACACTAGTTACACCATGTTACACTAATTACATCATGTTACACTAGTTACACCATGTACTGGTTACACCACGTTACACCATGTTACACTAGTTACAACATGTTACACTAGTTACACCATGTTACACTAGTTACAACATGGTACACTAGTTACACCATGTTACACTTACTAGTTACAACATTTTACACTAGTTACACCATGTTACACTAATTACAACATGTTACACTAGTTACACCGTGTACTGGTTACACCACGTACACCATGTTACACTAGTTACAACATGTTACACTAGTTACACCATGTTACACTAGTTACAACATGTTACACTAGTTACACCATGTTACACTAGTTACAACATGTTACACCATGTTACACTAGTTACAACATGTTACACTTGTTACAACATGATACACTAGTTACAGTACAACATGTTACACTTGTAACAACATGATACACTAGTTACAACATGTTACACTAGTTACACCATGTTAGAATTGTTACAACATGTTACACTAGTTACACCATGTACTGGTTACACCACAATACACCAGTTACACCATGTTACACTAGTTACAACATGTTACACTAGTTACACCATGTTACACAACATCTTACACTAGTTACACCATGTTACACTAGTTACATCATGTTAAACTAGGTACAATATGTTACACTAGTTACACCATGTTACACTAGTTACACCATGTTACACTAGTTACAACATGTTACACTTGTTACAACATGATACACTAGTTACACAACATATTACACTTGTTACAACATGATACACTAGTTACTGTTACACCATGTTACCATGTTACACCATAGTGTCGTAATTCTTGCACTGTACATCCCCCCTGTTTTATTATATTTACTTATACCGTGCCAAGCACGATGAACTGGAGCTCTGACAATTCGCCATTAGCGGCAGACGAAGGAACTAGAAGTCTGTCTGTGTGTAGAATTTATCATCCATGATTGACCGATTTATTATCTTATAAAGTTCAAACAATAAACTAGCCACTAGCTATAAACCCAGGCAGCCACAAACAAACAAAACAAACAAACAAACAATTATTAGCTGCAGGAACCCGAGCTAAAAAAGGTTAAGAAAATAATGGACTTGTGGCAGTCAGTTGTATGATGTTTTATATTGAATTTCAATACAAACCGGAGTTTCGTCTCCAGACTACAGCAGGAATATCGGCTTACTGTACACAGGCAAAGGTTTGGCCATACTAAGTTTGGGTTTTCTAAGCAAAAAATACCCTGGTACAGTAACATGGCAGAAACGACAAACAATATCTTTCACTTTGGCGTTTCTGCCAGAACTCTTTATTTGCAATTCTCACTTTGGCTAAGTGGCACGTCTCTTTTCTAAAGCAGTGGATGTCAGTATCACTTTGGCGTTTATACCACACCTCCTTAAGGTACTCAGTACAAATTTCAATTAAAACCTCATTTTAGCCAACATTGCACTTTGGCCGTTCTGCCATATCACCGACGAATTTTCGTCGTTATATTATTTTGAAATGCCATTTTTAAGAAGACATTTAAAGCAGACAGTTGTTCTGTAGATATGTGTCAATTGGACCAGAAGTTGAAATTTCATTTCCGAGATTTCATATGTTCCTTTAATTATTACCATTTTTTTATGTTTGTCACCGGGGTGACAAACATTTATCACCCGGGTGGTATTTATATGCAAAAAATGCAATAAATAAGAAAAGTAAGTTGTAGATTGTTGTAAAGTAAGATTAAGTATGTCTATATTGAATTTCGGGACATCAAACGAAAATTTCATATTTCCTTTCTCGAAGTGGTATCAATACATTAAAATAACTATTTGTTGATCTACCAACACAAGTTGCAAAAAACCAACAACAAATTGTATAATTAATTAATTGCGAGCAATTAGTAAAATAAAATTTGCTAAAAGAGACTTGGAGTTACCTAATTAAAAATAGCTTGTGTTACACTCTAGTGGCACCAATTGGGAATCTAGACGTTAAGCTGGAGGGATAGCCTTATGCGGCCAACCGCGTTTCCATAAGGGTCCCATAAAAATACATTACATACGAAAAAATACTCCATCACTATAGAAATAATATTCGGCCATGATAAAAAATCTCGTCGGATAATAATAAATTAAATTAAATAAGAGTAAATTAAAAATCGAATATTAAATATATGGAGTAAGTAAGTAATTAAAATAATGAAATGGTTGTTATTCAGCCATGATAGATAATGCAGTAACGTATAGATAAATTAAAGATATTAATATATATATTAAATATAGTTAAATTAAAAATCTAAAATTAAGTATTTAAAGTTTTTAAAATATAACGAATATGCGTTCTAGGGCTATAAATAAATGTGGGACTGTGATACGTAGTTGATTCAAGTATTATTGTACACCAATGTGTCTTGAATAGTATGTTTTGCAGGTAGTGTTTCTTAACGCTATGTTTGAAGCTACTGTAATTAGGGAGTTGATATTGGTTATGTCTCTTGGTAAATATTCCACAGCTTCGGACCAAGGTAACTGAAAGTGTTCTGACCATAGCATGTGTTCTCCTGAGGGGAATGGATGCGGGATTGTTGGTTGATCTGAGGGAGTGATTGGTTCCCTGGAAATCCACCAGGTCTGCTAGATATTCCAGGACTTTTCACCTCGTAATACTTTGTACACCCAGGCCAGAATCACGGCCTCTACACGTTGTTGTAGGGGTAACCAGTTGATATTCACATAACTTTCGGCATCGATATGGGCTCTCGGAACGAGGCATAAACAAAAGCGAACGCACTTCCGCTGGCGGGCCTCCAGTTGCTGGCGCAGCCGAATAGAGATTGTGAAAAACCATGTCGAAGCCGCTTAGTCGAGGTGTGGCTGAATAAGCGTGTTGCAGAACATTCTGCGTAGGGAACGATCGAGGTCGGAAACGGACACATTACGGTGGAGGGACTTTAACCGGGAGTTGCCTCGCTTTAATATCTTCATTGTCATTTCTTCACCAGTTAGCCTTTCGTTAATCACCGTCCCGATTCAGGAGATTATGTATGCGGTTCCTGCGACAGTAGAACTCCAGTTAGCAACTGCTCCCGAGCAGTTGCTAGCCTCTGGTGTGTTCCAAAAAGGATACATTCCGTCTTGGCAAAGTTTATGGTCAGTTTGTTTTCAATACAGCATTGAGAGACTCTTTCAATCGTTCTTGTTAGTGAAATAGATATATTTTCTGAGTGTGCATCACTGTGGGCCAGTCCAGTATCGTCTGCGAATATGGATGCTAGAGTGTCATCTTCAATTGCTTGGGGGACGTCATTGGTATCGCTGATGTACATTAGTACTCCTAGGATCGATCCCTGTGGGATGTAGGACAATTCGGTCCCGGACAATTCGGTCCCGGACAATTCGGTCCCGGACAATTCGGTCCGGACAATTCGGTCCGGACAATTCGGTCCCGGACAATTCGGTCCCGGACAATTCAAGAAAATTCAAGAAAAGATTTAGAAAACTTTCTTCTAGTGATTGATTGATTTAGTTTAATTCACATATATTAACAATGACACATCAAAATACACATAATATTAAATATATATAGTAAAATGCTTAGTAAAAACTGTTAGTTCAGACTAATAAAAACACGAAAATTGAAATTGCTAAATGTTGAAAAAGTCAGTAATATGTTTGTGCTTAGCACTGAAAGTGATCCCTGATAATTTATGAATCTGTTGTATAAATCGAGCTTCTTCAGCGTGTTGTGGTGATGCGGTTGGTGGGGATAAACGTTGGAATAAATTTTTAGTATGGTACTCGTAATTGCAGAGTGATGTAATGGAGGGTAGTCCGTGACTTATGACCGATTTTCTGTGCATACTCCCCAGTCATTGATACTCAGAACGATGGTTAGATTGCAATGTAATCCGGAGGGATTCTTGGACATTCATGTTGGGGCATTTTAGCGCACGAAGCAACGTACCCAAACATGATTTGTAACCCTCTAGCGACAGTGTTCCAGTTCCAAACAGATGATAAAGGGTCTCATTGGATACATAGCATCCTAAGTGCAGGATCCCCCGTAATTGTTTCCTGTAATACAATTCCACAGTTTCAGTGTCCTTTTTGGATAGCTCCCCAATGCGAAACTTGAGTCGGTATAACAAGGACGATAGGGCAACAGTCCGCCATAACATTGCCACCGTCTGTACAGGATAGTGTTTGGTCGTCCACCCGTTTCTCTGTGGAAAGAGTCTGCGAGAGCGGCGATCGATTGTATGATGTCTGAGGCCCCTGTTTTGTTATCTCCCGGACTTCCATAAATTGTGACCCCAAGAAATGTTAGGAACGGTGATGCTGCATGAAAATGGTCATTAATGGAAATCATGAGTGGTGGGCTCTGATTCATTTAATTATGGTATGGTTCTTTGAATATCCAATTCACTTTGGTTGTTTCCAAGACAAGGTTTAGATTAGTCTACTACTACTAGGATCGGCATGCTGCATTGCAGCTGCATTTTTAAGAATGCTGTGCCAGCTTGTCAACAAAATTGCACCGCCACAACTCCATATCACCCATGACATTTGCTAGATCATCCGCATCTTTAAGGCCAGTGTCCTTTAAGATGCGTCTCAAGAAAGTCATGGGCTGTCAACCATGCTTATTCACTCCATGAGGCTGCCAAAGTACAAGATTATGCACTGGCTGGTCCTCACGGCGAAAGCAATGTCCTGCAAAGCGGAGGCGATTTTGTTCTAGTGTCAAGCTTGGGGGAACCAATGAGACACCTCCAATGTTATATAGTGTCTGGTTGGAGATGTGTGCATTGTACCTGACACAATGAACCCGGCGTAGCATTCTTGTGAATGTGCCATCCAGAGATTTGGTGTCCTCAGCAGTTAAGGCTGCCAATGCCTTTCCCTTACGTATTCGATGGTCCTCACCTGACTTCCGGATCCATGATCCCAGGTAACAGAAGTCGTCCACATGCTCAAGCATACCATCCTTTGAGCTTATGCTCATCCGATCAGAGACTTGCTGAGGACTTTCAAAGTTAACTGTCAGAATTTTGGTCTTTCTGGAGTTAATAAAAAGACCAACACTAGAAGCAGCATGTTCTAATGAGCTGAGGAGCCGTTGGGCTCCCTCTAATGATTCTGGGAGTAC
The DNA here is from genome assembly GCA_032718475.1 of Nemertoderma westbladi. Classification (NCBI taxonomy): domain Eukaryota; kingdom Metazoa; phylum Xenacoelomorpha; order Nemertodermatida; family Nemertodermatidae; genus Nemertoderma; species Nemertoderma westbladi. Next base: position 7,865 of record JAUCBJ010004683.1, read on the forward strand.
TCCTAAGTCATCAGCAAAGTCTAGATCAGTTAGGTACTTGGCAGGATTTCCTCGACTTCTGGAGCCAGTAGGTGGAGTTATCATCACCACATCATCTTTATAATGATCTAAGGACATGCGTAGAACATAGTCAACCACAATAATGAAAATAATGGTGCAAGTGTGTCTCCTTGGAGGAAGCCCCATAACACTTCAAATGGTTCTGTGTCACCGTCAACAGTAGACACAAATGTTGTTGAACCATCATATACTGATCTGATTGCTGCAATAATTTCATCAGGAATCCCATATAATGAAAGTATGCTGAACATACGTGAGCGAGAGACTGAATCAAAGGCCTTGAAGAAGTCAACAAAGATAACAGCCAGATGCCTGTCTTTCTTTTTTGATAACTCTTAAATTATCCTTCTAAGTGCCAAAATGGGCTCCATGGTCCCACGACCTTTACGGAACCCATTCTGATTTCCACGGAGCAGTCTCTCAATAGGATCCCTGATGCGATTTAATAGAATCCTATTGTATAGCTTTGCAGCAATCGAGATCAATGAGATTCCCCGAAAAGAACCATAGAGTGTTAGGTTGCCCTTCTTGGGAACTGGCACCAACTTATTTGTTTTCATTTCTTGTGGGACTCTTGTTGTACGGTACATGTCTACTATGATGGGATAGATGAGCTTTAAACACTCAGGTATTTTAAAGACCTCAGGGGGAACACCATCTACTCCACTGGCACGATTGGTCTTAATGCTCTTTGCTGCAGCCTTCACTTCTGCAAAGGAGATATCACCAATGGGAATATCCTTGAGTACAGACTCAGACACTTTTACTTCTATAAAGTTATCAGGCAATACCCTGTCATTATTGAGGAGCTTTTCAAAGTGGGCCTTCCAACCATTGAGGCGATCGGCTGGTGATTCAGCCTTAACCTTGGTGGTTGGTTGGCTTTTTCGACCAGCAAGCAAGTTGATCGATCTCCATGCCTGGGATGATTGCCTGCTGTCGTCAGCATCATTGATGGCATCAACCTGTTGGTTTATTAGCTCCTGTAAATTAACAGAGTACTGCCTGTTCAGGGACCTAGATGCAGCCTTAACTGCATTCTTGGCCGCTGTAGTCTGTTTGAGCCGGGACTCTTTCTGCGCCTTATGAAGATCATTTCGGCACTTCTGAATTTTGTTGTCAGTCCAGGGGGCCCTTTTCCTGTTTCGAGGGTATACAGGAACTGTATCTGCAGCTGCTAACTTAACTGCTTCTGTGAAGGCAGTATAGCCCTCACAATGATCTGCCGCCTCGGAGGCAAGAACCTCATACCTGTTGCTCAGCTGTAGTGTGAAGCTGGATCTCACACTTGGCTGTTGCAGAGAGGACCAGTCATGCTGCGGCAAGGCAGATTTCGTTGTTCTGCTAGCACGCAGACTAAGTCTTACCTTGGCCACAATAAGGCGGTGATCACTGGAGAAGGGTCGAAGTGTAAATGCATTACAGTCTTGTATAGAGCTCCTGTATTTCCTACGAAACAGAATATGGTCTATCTGGGACTTGTGACCACTGGGTCCACTATGAGTCCATAGCTTTCCAGTTCGCTTCTTGAACTGGGTTCCAGCCGAAAACAATCCATTTCCAGATGTAAAATCCTGAAGATGGACAGAATTTCGGTTAGCACTATTGCTATAGACCCAGGGCGATGTAGGTGATTGATGCAGACTTGCATTAAAGTCTCCCAGGAATGTTAAGAATGCATGCTGATCCACTCCATCAGTAGCTGCTTGTAGATTGTGGTAGAAATTTTCCACCTCCTCTACAGGGGCAACACTAGTTGGAGAGTAGCACACAATCAGAACCACCTTAGGAAACTTCTTAGCCAGTCTTCCAGAACATGAGAAGTGGCAACGGATGATGCGGTTAGAGATTTGGTCTATTTTGTCCAATGCTGCATGTGCAGTTGGATTCATCAATAGACCAATTCCACCATTGCCACTATCATCTGCTGACGCGAAGGCGAGTCGCCAACCGCCCCCCATGTCCTTAATCAGAACCTCATCAGTCTGTCCAGTCTGCATTCGGTGCTCTTGAACACCCACTGCGCTGAGAGAAAGCTTATCTGCCAAGGCAGTCAGCTCACCTTGTCGCATTGGGGACCCGAGTGTTAGGGTGTTTACTGAGGCTAGTCTTGTGACTTGCCTCAGATTCACCAATGGCTTTGTTGATCGGGGTGGAACATGAGAGTAGCCTCCAACTCCAGAATCCCTCTCCCAATCACAATCTGGCCTTCCTGGTGACCCAGGGTTTGGGCCAGAAAGGTCATCAGGAAAGGGACTCAAAGAATTGTTGGCTGCTCTCTCTCCAGTAGGGGGTGAGACAGGCAGCCGGTCAGGAGTTAACTGACACCTGTGAGGCCGATTGTGTCCGGTAATTCCACTGGCCTCTAGTGGCCGGACCTCCGCATTGCTAATGTAATCCATAGTGGGGGTTGGGGGGTGCTTTTTTGCCGAGTCAGCTCTCGGGGCAAATACCACACCCTGGTTTGCCATTCCACAGGGTGGGTGTCGCAATGGAGTCAGATATGAGGCCCATCACCCATATCTACTCTGGCACACATGACCCACCATTGGCTGTTGCAGCTCATCTGCTGGGTCATGCCCTGTACCCTTGCTGCCAGGTGCAGGTCGCAGTGAAGTTCTCTCAGAGTGGTCATGTAGATCACCATCTGCCTGGTCAGGCCATATACCCCTGCAGCCAAGTATATGGGTCCTTAATCCAGGACCAAGGGCGTCCTTATCCCAGAACGAAGGGGGTCCTAGTTACAGGACCAGATTTGCCCTAGTAAGAGGGTCTATGCAGCTACAGGTGGCACCTCCTTTATGCTGCATGGAGGTGGCAAGTTTTATTGATCAATGACCTACAATACCTGACCTGACCAATTAGATTAGTCAGTTTGGATTGTATGAGAGTGGTCATCTGTTTGATTTCGTTGTCGGAGGTTCCCAGCAGCAGTATGTCATCAGCATAAGATAGCGCGCTTATAATCAAATGAAAAATTCGGCAACCTCTACTGTCTGGACCACCATCGTGTAGTTGTGAGAGAACACCATTCGTGTAGAAGTTAAATAAAATTGGTGATATGATTGATCCTTGTTTCAAGCCATTGTGCATTGCGAATCCATTCACATCTACTGAGCCATTGATGTTTATTAATACTGTGCTCAAATTATAGTATACAGCCAGAAGTCGACATATATGGGGATTCATATGACCTGATAGTTTCTTGAACATGAGGTAATGGTTGACTGAGTCAAATGCTAATGCAATGTCCATTTGGCAAACATAGACCCCGGACCCCCTGCTGCGATAGAATTCAATATATTCCAGTATGGCACTAATTATGACATCAGACCCTATGAGCTTTTGGTAGGCAAATTGCATTCCGTCAGGCTGTAAGTCAGCTAAGTAATCCTTCAGTATTACACCTTCAAGAATTTTTGCGAATAGACTGATAGATGCAATAGGGCGGTAGGATGAAGGATTTAAAGTGTCTTTGCCTTTACCTTTGTAGAGACACTTGATAACTGTTTCTCCAAAAAAGGATGGTAGGACACCGAGGCGGATTGATTCGTTGAACAATCTGGATAGGTGTTTACAAACTGCTTCTTTGTCTGTATAGAGCAAGTGTTCAATGGTGAGTGTTCGGTTGTCTGGTGCTTTGCCCTTGCCTAATAGTAGGACAACCTTTTCTATTGTTTTCTCCGAAATTACAGGGCGTTCCATTTCCTTGCATTTTATATCGATGTCGTCCATTAACGTTTCCCATTCACCAGATTGTTTTGAGTCTCTTTGAAATTGTTCACGTAAATGAGTTGTGAGAGGAGTTCGCATAGATTCTGGTGTGTCTGAGGTTTGTTTTCCATTAAGATTGCTCCAAAGGTTTCGTCGCCTGGCTGTTTGATTATCAACTACCTTCTGAATGTATTGGGATAATTTCTGCTTTGTTAACTGCACGTTTGCACGTTTGGAGTCCTTGAACATCTGGTGGAATGGATCCGACTGACCTTTTCCACGCTCACACCAAATGCCATACAGAGTTTTGGTAATTTTGGATTTCTCGTTGAGTCGATTATTCCTTATCCTATAGTTGGGCGTTCGTTTCCTGATGCTAACCTGAGGGATATATACACAGGCAGCTTCGTAGAATATGTTCTGCAGTGAGTCTCCATACCACTCAAGGTCCTCTTTGGTCCAGCTTTTTGAGTTGCCTTCAATAATCCCATCAAGGCTGTTGAGACCAGTAAGGGTCGAAATCTTGTAATTTTCCAATTGTTCTTCACTGCATTTGTCCCAGTTGAACCGGCGTATGCTGCGGTGCATTGTGTCCCTGGGTCCTTTGATGTTAGGTGATGATTTTAATGTGGTGTTTATTTTTAACTTAGCTGATATTGATTGGCACGTGATCAGAATGGTTTGACACATTATCCATAGTATAAATTCTGCCATTCGTGATAAGTTCCGACCCTACTTCAGTAGTTACAATGTGATCTATGTAGGTGCAACTACGTCCATAGAAAGTGCAACATGGCCCTTGAAAATTATCTAGGGTATCCGCCGCTACAAGGGAATGTTTAGTTAGAAAGGTGTTCAGGTGTTGTCCTCTAGTGGAGGCCTCTGGCCGGCTACACCGACTGCCTTGCAAAGGCCCAACATCAGCGTTCCCATCTATTAGAATTAGAGGTATTGCTAAAGGTTGAGAGTTTATGGTATTGCTTAGTCTACCAAGAAAGTCATTGTATGTGGATGTTGGCTTGCTTGAGTCTGATGCATAAGCTGAGAGAATAAGCAGCTGTTTCTCCGACCTGTCTACAGTGGCCTTGTCTCCAATTATATCATTCTTAGACTCAATATGATCGATCGACTTGAAAATACCACGTTTAATGAGTAAACATACTCCCCCCCTTGTGATTTTCAAGGCCTCATGTGTGGTTCCAGGTAAGTATTTGCATATGTACCCCTTGCCAAAAGTTCCATCGAGGATCTCTTTACATTCCACTGCATCCATCCAGTGCTCCTGTATACCTAAAATACTCATATCATGTAGTAAGCTACTAATGTACTCTAAGTTGCCAATGAGACCTCTGGTGTTGAAGCTACCACAGTTTAACATAAGACCGTCAGTAGAATTGATATTGTTAAAATCTAGACTTGTACAAGGGTTTTGATTGGTATCGCTGACATTGTGCTTGATTGCTGACTGTGAGCAATTGGCTGTGATCCCACTACCATTATTAAAGACGTGGCCGGCCTATTGGGATAGGTGTGTATGTGTAACGCTTGGTATGGAGCTGTGAATGCCCTATGTTGTTGGTTGATGGAATTGGGTGGGGACGATTGAATGTTTCTCTTCGATCTTTCCAGGCTACACATATAATCCCTTCTGTCCAGAAGTTCCTTTCCAAAAGATTGTGTGAGTTATGTGTATACGCTATTACCTTCATATTCTTACAGTTGTTGTGAATCCTTGTAGTAATCCGGTATACCCTAACCCCTCTTTCTTCAATATAAGCAACAACATCCTCTTCAGAGTGTTTCCTGTTTATCCCATTAACAAAGTACGCTGCTGTTGGCAGTGGGTCCGCTGCTGTGAGATTATGTTTATGATATTTGGTTTGTGACTCGTATGAATCCCTTCCTTTGAAATTACTTGAAGCGGATATCCTATCATTACTCATGTCTTTCTGTGACCCTTTGCTGAGGTTGCTGTACAATGAGTTTTTCGGCTTGTTATGTTCCAAATAACTGCTTGTTTCACACCTTCGCTTGTAATCTAGAATAGGCCTAGATGAAGATCCATTATCAATTGTATCAACAGTGGACCCACTCAGGGCCTCGTACCTGTTGTGAAGCGAAATGTTTGGGTTAATATATTCACTGTCTCTCTCATCTTCTCTCCGGTTTGGTGGGACTGAGGTAGTTGTTTCATGGCGACGGGAGGAATGAGTTCTATTGTCCCAGGTAGTTGATGACGAATCTTTGGAAATTGCCGTGTTGTTCCATTTTGATTTGTTGGGGTTCTAATATGTTCGTTGCAAGCGTCATTATTTGCTGAATAATTTTGGGACACTCGGTTTGATATCTCTGTTGGTTTGTCATCGGAATCGCCACTGGAAGAAACTGAATCAATAACTATCAAATTATCTGGATCTTCGCTCCAGTCGTCGAGACTGATGGGAGGTCCTTCATCTGAGCGAACAGATGTGAAATAGTTCTTGTATGGAACTGATACTTTTGAATAGGGTATACTTCCTGTTCCATTTGGTTGTGTTGTCAAGTTATCGACTTTATGTTGTAGTACCATTCTATGGTGTCTCTCATGGTTCAGTTCATCCGTGATAATCCTTACCTCTTGTTTTAACTCATCCTGGTATGTTTCATTCTTGCAGATACGAGTTTGGAGAACCGCTATGGTATTAATGAAGTCTTGTCGTAGCCTGTCCAATGATGATGTGGAGTCCTCAGCTATGTTTAAATCCTTTTTTAGGCGGCGTTTACAGCTGTCAGTGAAGCAATTGTCCTCTTTACATCTGTACAGCTCGTATATATCAATAGCCACTTCCTTAGCAGAAGCTCTCGATCGTAGTTGTAGTGTGGCGCAGTTGATTCGGGTCATTAAGAATTTAATAGTTGCTCTCTCAAAAGATTTCGAAGATCAATTGGATACTGCGAGATTAATCTGATAGCATCTTGGCGTGGGTGCTGCACAATTTGGTGGAGAATAGACCCATCCATGAGGTTGTTTAACACTGGCCAATGACTTGAGTCAGATAAATCCTTGCCACCCACAAGAGAAAGAGTGGGTACCTTTGGCGATCCTATAGTGAGTCTTCCAGAAATTTTGAATCTGCAGATTTTTGTTGGGTTGAATTGTTGGCCGGGTTGTCTCCCGGGATTCGATGTGTTATTACACTTTCGTTGATTGCTCAATCGTATAGCCCTCTCGATGGCTTCTGTGGCGAGGTTCTGTTTCGATGCTGTTTGGTGTTTGTGTTTGCGTTTGCGATGGTGTTTGTTTTCTACATCAATTTTCTTATGTAGTTCCTCCAATGTTTTCCGGTTCTTTCGTACCACATCGGTCTAGAAAGTTGCACCATTCACACTGGAAGGGATGCCTTCCTGTTGGAACGTTGGGGTAGTTTCAATGACTGTTGCCATAGTTGTGACTTGAGTCCAGCCTGTGACTCCTCGACTTCGTTTAGGCACTTCAATCCCACACCATAGTGCTGATAATTCAGATCCAATGACAATTATGTCTACACTATCGCTGTCTTGGCCAACTTGTACTACCTTTTTAGTGCATCTAGATCCTGCCATAGCTGGGAATTTTCCTCTTGCAGATCTAGTATGCGATCCCCTGCGCAAAACCCACACGCGAATTTCTTAGCCCCGACTTTTTTTCGTGACATTTCCTCAGTCACTTGGCCATCAGACCAAACCTTTGCATAGAACGTGCATTCTACACTCCTCTGGACATATTTCTTTTGCACTGATCCTTTAGAGATTGAACATCGCCGTGTTGCTGTCTCATCTCTTATGGGGTGTGACTGAATATTAATTAATATCGTAGTACAGTGAGTAATCAATCAATCATATATCACAACAATTATATATACAGTAGATGAATAGATATATTATCAAATACGGTAATTTCCAATATACAGATATATTTATTGATTGCAGTCAGGAGTTATTTATTTGCCATTGACCACTGACTATCTCAGGGCATCAGCATCAGAGTCTGATACAATTATTATTGTATTGTTAATCTGCTCAATACATACCGGTGTAACAGGAAAATATGCCCCCCCGGGAAATGTGCCCGGGGGGGCATATTTTCCTAGGAAAAAATGCCCCCCCGGGCAAATTTCCCTAGGAAAAAATGCCCCCCCTTAGGAAATTATGCCCCCCCTGAATTATACAATAAACAAAACTTATTACTGTATTACTACTAAAACTTACAAAAATTATACAAAACAATAAACAGTCACTTTACCAAATGAAGGAAAGGAGCAGGTTACAGAGGCAGGCCTTTCTAACCAAAACAATAAACGATCATTTAACTAATTGAGGGAAAGGAGCAGGTTACAGAGGCGGGATTTTCTAACCAAAACAATAAACAGTCACTTTAGCAAATCAGGGAAAGGAGCAGGTTACAGAGACGGGATTTTCTAACCAAAACAATAAACGATAACATCACCAATTGAGAGAAAGGAGCAGGTTACAGAGGCGGGATTTTCTAACCAAAACAATAAACAATCACTTTACCAAATCAGGGAAAGGAGCAGGTTACAGACTTAAAAAAGCTTGGAGCTGCTCGGCGCCCACACAACACCACACACTCGCACTGCTGTTATACCAGTACTTACTACAGTAGCCTACTGACTTAGATACTTCAGTATGCTGTTCTACATCCCTTACTGCCTTACCTGCTTACCTACCGGCAGACCGGTACCGTACTATTCTTCCAACTATTACAAGTTCTGCAGTTGGTAGATTAAAAGTGGCTACCAGCAGACCGGTATCGCACCAGTTTTCAGACTTTTGAGGGGGGCTAATTTTCCTGAGGGGAGGCATTATTTCCTAAGGAGAAAATGCCCCCGGGCTAAATTTCCTAGGAAAAATTGCCCGGGGGGACATAATATCCTAGGAAATAATGCCCCGGGGGCCCCCCGGCGGGGGGCATATTCTAGGGGGGGCTGATTTCCTTGTGACACCGGTACCGGTAGGCCTATTGTTGTATTTATATTGTTTTTATATATGTTCATGAATCATGATATTACCTCTCTGATCTGCTGATGGTGGACTGGGTAAAGCATCATGGGTGACAAGAGAAAGGCGAAGTCTGTCAGTCTGTCGATATGTCTAAACTGTTTAGTTGTGACATATGTCATGCGCTGTTTGTTGATAAGGCAACGTTCGATGAACACTTAGCATGTTGCAACAATAAGACGAATTTTGCCCCCATTGCCAGATTGCTGTAAGACAGAAAGAAATACTACAAGTTGATGCTACCACCATCTCTTCTAATTTTTCCATACAACAGGAAGGGTATTATAAAACGGCTGGATAACAGGATAATGAAATGGGATTAGTAACTGATTAACGTGTTGGGGTCTCCACATAATAAGTACAGAAGTAACAAGTAACACACGTCATAATCATAAACCAATTGAGGGAAAGGAACAGGTTACAGAGGCAGGCTTTTCTAACTAAAACAATAAACGGCCACTTTTGACTTTACCAATTGAAGGAGCCCTATAACCTCACCACATACTACTACTACAATCGGCATGATTCATTGCAGCTGCATTATATATATAGGCAGGGCTGGCAAAGTAGGTTTTTGTAAACCTAGGTTTTTGTAGGTTTTTGTCAAAAACCTAAAATTTGAAAAAAGCCTAAAACTAGGTTTTTAGGTTTTTGATTTTTCATCTTTAATTTGCCTTTTAATTTCATTTGTACACTCAAAACAACTGAACAAGTCAACTTGCATTGTCAGCTGATGAGTTCCAGTCCAGTCCAGTTGTCTTGTCACTACTGACAAGCTGACTGATGCAAGTTAGCTGATGCAAGTTAGCAGTCAGATGGTCCGGTACCGGCTGACCGGTAACTCAACTACCTGCAACCTGACTACACAGACCTATCCTGATTCCTGACGTATGCAGTCGGTAACTCAACTACCTGCAACCTGACTACACAGACCTATCCTGACGTATGCAGTATGTAGTATGTACGTTGCTGCTGATAACTGTACACGTAGGTACAGTGCAGCAGTGGTCCAGGCTCCAGGTGGCTGGGTCAGCCGGTCAGCGTCAGTGGGTGGTCTCTGCAGCTCTGGCTCTGGTCAGCTGGTGGTCACAGGCAGTCAGGTGGTTATCGGGTTATGGTTTGCATTATGCTTTTATGGCAGTATGGGACTGTGGGATGGGGTGGCATTCTGCATTCGCTGAATCGCGTGCCTGCATTCTGCATGCATTGATTGATGCTAATGATACTAATCAGCTAATAGACTACTGAACTAATACACTAATCAGCTAATACCTACTGTAATAGTGTAATAAATTGTTGCACCTACTGTCTGAATTTAAGACTGTACTGCTGTAAGCCTACTTTCAGACTTTGTACAGGTTTATATAATTGTAACTAATATGACAATGAAACCTGACGGACTCATTCTTTCAAACAATTTTGTATCATAGTGCTGTAGTGTATCTATAAAATAATCTTGACCAGTTGACCAAATGTGGCCCCATATAATTTATCTAATCATTTACCAACCAGGTCAATCTAATCAATCAATATACAAATACAGAAATACTACAAAAACACTGCGAAATACTACAAAAACCTAGCGATAACCTTCAAAAACCGGCAAAAACCTTCCAAAAACCTACAAAAACCTTGCAAAAACCTAAAACCTAAAAATTTTTCTGAAAAACCTATGGTTTTTGCCAGCCTTGTATATAGGCCCTATTATGTATTAAGAATGCTGTGCCGGCTTGTTGACAAAAGTGCGCCTCCACAACTCCCTTACACACTTACAGCCTTATCACCCATGACATTTGCTAGATCATCCGCATCTTCAAGGCCAGTGTCTTTTAAGACAGTAAGAAAGATGCGTCTCAAGAAAGTCATGGCTGCATGGGCTGTCCATGCTAGACCATGCTTATTCACTCCATGAGGTGCACTGGCTGGTCCTCACGGCTTAAAGCGATGTCCTGCAAAGCGGAGGCGGCTTTGTTCTAATGTCATGCTTGGGGGAACCAATGCAGCAATGACTGCATGAGACACCTCCAACTCCAATGTTATATAGTGTCTGGTTGGAGATGCAGAGATGTGTGCATTGTACTTGACACAGTGAACCGAATCAAAACAATTAGTCAATAAACATTAACTCAATAACATAATAGGTTACAGTTTACAGTAGTCTTATTTTTGCCATACGAAAATACCACAGGTATGGCAGTATGGGTATGAATGAACTATACAGCTATAACTCAACTACGCTACCGCGGTATACACCGCTAAGGCAGTAAGGCTACCGCAAAGCTATACCACTACCGCAAAAAGTAACTACTGATGTCTGACTGTACGTGTGCGATCCCTGTTTATAATACATATAATAATTAATTTGATCATTAAAATAATGTTGCATTGTAATTATGTAATATATATGTACTGATGCGGGATGCAGTTTTGATTTAAATACCGATATACACTATACAGTATGGCAGCATGGGTACACTTGGAGTTGTACTAAAGTCCAATATTGGACTTTGGAGTCCAAAATTGGACTTGAAGTCTAAAATTGGACTTGAAGTCCAATTTTTGACTTCTCACCGACTGCTAGCAGCCAGTTATCCTGTTATCTGCGTCATTCATTCAGCCATCAGCTTATTACAGTACCGTATTACAGTATTACTGTATTAGGCCATTCCCTTTGACTGATTCTGATTGCAGGATTGTTGCTGCATTTGCCTCCAACTGTCAGACTGTCCAAGTTGTTGCCATTTATTACCCCTACTCCTATTCCTGTACGCCTACTGAATTTGTGAATTGAAACAACAACCATGGTTCAGGGACCAGTCCTTCCTGTGGATTTAACATCAGCGTTTCTAATATCCAAATCAACTTTTATAAACATCTGTTTGGAGAACGGCGCGTTTATGAGGTCCTTTCTTATAGATTATCTTAAGAATGATTCGAGTTTCTTAGACGATTTTGTAACGACTAATTGTACAGCTGGACAAATAACAGTCTGGTTACAGAAGTTGCTAGGCAACGAACAGTCTTTCAGTTCATCCAGGAATTCCTCCCTTCAGCCGCAAAACATGACACCTCTAGCGGAGCCTTCGAGTTCGCCATACGTCCCTGCTTCCTCCTACAGATATAACCCTCTGCATCCCATTGTTCCGAGGAGCTCCATCCAACAATCATCCCCCTACATCGCTAAACAACCGTATTCCAGTCTCCGTTATCAAGGTTACAGGAGTACAGCTTCTCCCTTCCCACAGCGTGGGGCAGGGAGGTTGCGGTTGCATCGGAGAGGAGGATTCCCGATACCGGTAAGGAACGCGTCTTTAAAACCAACCCAATTAGATCCTCCTCCTGTAAGTTACGAGTCCAACGAGCCTCCGATCGATTTAATTCCTTCAACCGTTTCATCTACATCTCAGAGTGACTTGAATCCGGAAGAAATTGTTGTTAAAGAAGAGAAAAGCGCAATTGACGAGTTTTCTATCTCCATAGCCGAACCAATAAATTTGGACAATCTCTCTAATAATGAAGGAAACTCAGATATATTAAGTCCATCGACCGACTCCATTTTATATCGAAGTTACGAATCAGTTCCTCAAATCTGTAACCCGAATATTTCGTCGACTCCCCAGCAATCAACTTCACAATCATTACCAGGTTAATAAAATAGTGTTTGTCAGTTTGCATTGTCTTCCCTATAGCTTACTCACTCAATATTTTAATATCGCCCACTCGTACGATGTACCGGTACGCGGTACCACATACAGTAGCGGTACCGGTTTATGGTTGGTACCGGTAATCTTTTGTTCAAATTTCATAAAATAAAAGTTTTTATTGTAGATGATTTGCAAACGATTGAACCGCAGCCGATGATAATAACGTCTGGCCCAAGTTTAATAAGTACCGGTACAGACGGACATGCGTTGTATAGCCAGCGTGGGCCCTCTACCGGCTTCCGCGGGTAAGTTATTGTATTTTATTTAAAAACCTTCATAGTCGAACTTAAGTATAACTTAAAGGAGTAGTATATATATAGTTAGCCACCACAAAATAGAACTATGTACCTGTATCAATAAATAACTACAATATCGACCTAGTAGTAGTAGTACATTATTATATTATGGGTGGGGGGGGATAAAAAACTACAACTCGGCGAATTATCGTTGTTAAATATAAAATTAAAGAAAGGAGCAGGTCACCGGTCACCCACGATGCAGTGCATTATATTCTAACCAAAGCAATAAACTAAAGTCAATAGAACGCGTTACAGTTTACGTTTTGTTCGTAATCAGGTTATAATTCCGTCGATTTTCCTCCAGAGAGATGAATTTAGATTGCACCAAGAGCCCAGCACCCCTCCCCCGCCTCCCCGGGCGGGTTTTTAAACCTATAAATTACCCGCATTAACTTGACACCCCCGTGCGAACGAGATTGTCTAAGTAAAGTTTGTAAAATATGAATAATATTCAGATTATTCCACCCAGCACCCTCTCTACTACCCATCAAACTCACTTAGGCCTAATATTCAAAATCGAGCAACAATATTATATAGGCCTACAAAATATTGTTGTACCAAGAATTGTTATTTGTGTCGCTATATTGTATGGGACTATCCACGTTGGTACGACTTATATTTATCAGATAATTTAATTGGTTCTTCTGTCTAATTTAGTGCGTAACTCTCAATTCATTATAATATTTGTATTGATAATAACTACTCACTTTATTAACTTTCTTTGGTTTGATAAACTTTAATAATATGTTTTGCTCTATCCAATCGTCAAAAATTAATTAACAAATAATAATTGTCATTCAGTCATTCAATGTTCCTTGTTTTTGTTTATATTATATATACACTTATCTCTCGAAATACATTCAACCATTTTTAGGGGTCGGAGCCCCCACCCCCCACCCCCCCCCCCCCCCCCCCACCCCGCTAATGTTTTTCGAATTTCATCATATGCTACGAAATTTTAAATGATGATAGTTCGACACCCTTTCTTACTGGTGGCCTGGTCGGATTTTTTAATTTATGAGCTATTTCGATACAACAAGCCGTTCAAAATCGTCTATTTCGCAATATTTAGCCTCTTAGCCTCCTCCGTCGGCTTTATTTTTCGTATTTTCAATGTAATCTCGATATTATGAGAACCGCCTTCATCTGCAGATTCCTAATCTGAAAACCGTTTAATATTTAACCAAAACTTGCCAAAGATATCAAAATACTAAGATGTAAATTTTGAGACATAAATCGATATAATTCTATTGTTTCTTTACTCAATTCTAGAATATTCCATCTTAGTATTTTGATAATATCTCTGGGAATTTTTGGTGAAATTTAAAACAGTTTTCTGATTCAGAATCTGCAGATGAAGGCGGTTCTAATGTTATCTAGATTACATTCAAAGGACGAAAAATGAAGGTTAAGTAAGTATTGGTGCTAAGGCTAAGTATTGATGCTAAGGCTAAGTATTGGTGCTAAGGCTAAGTAAGTATTGGTGCTAAGGCTAAGTATTGGTGCTAAGGCTAAGTATTGGTGCTAAGGCTAAGTAAGTATTGGTGCTAAGGCTAAGTATTGGTGCTAAGGCTAAGTATTGGTGCTAAGGCTAAGTATTGGTGCTAAGGCTAAGTAAGTATTGGTGCTAAGGCTAAGTATTGGTGCTAAGGCTAAGTATTGGTGCTAAGGCTAAGTATTGGTGCTAAGGCTAAGTATTGGTGCTAAGGCTAAGTAAGTATTGGTGCTAATGCTAAGTATTGGTGCTAAGGCTAAGTATTGGTGATAAGGCTAAGTATTGGTGCTAAGGCTAAGTAAGTATTGGTGCTAAGGCTAAGTATTGGTGCTAAGGCTAAGTATTGGTGCTAAGGCTAAGTATTGGTGCTAAGGCTAAGTATTGGTGCTAAGGCTAAGTAAGTATTGGTGCTAAGGCTAAGTATTGGTGCTAAGGCTAAGTATTGGTGCTAAGGCTAAGTAAGTATTGGTGCTAAGGCTAAGTATTGGTGCTAAGGCTA
>JAUCBJ010004684.1:0-62089 GCA_032718475.1 Nemertoderma westbladi
TAAGAGTTAGAGGGAGTACTCTGCGTTGATACCACTGCTTAAGCAGTGGTATCAACGCAGAGTACTAGTTATAAATATTAGCTGGTTTATTAAGTATTAGCTTGTTTAGTCAATTTTAGCCGGTTTTAGTAAATATTAGCTGGTTTAGTAAATATTAGCTGGTTTAGTAAATATTAGCTGGTTTAGTAAATATTAGCTGGTTTAGTAAATATTAGCTGGGTTCTTAAATATTAGCTGGGTTAGTAAATATTAGCTTGTTTAGTAAATATTATCTGGGTGAGTAAATATTAGCTGAGTTAGTAAATATTAGCTGGGTTAGTAAATATTAGCTGGGTTAGTAAATATTGGCTGGATTAGTAAATATTAGCTTGGTTGGTAAATATTTGCTAGGTTAATAAATATTAGCTGGGTTAGTAAATATTAGCTGGGTTAGTAAATATTAGCTGGGTTAGTAAATATTACCTGGGTTAGTAAATATTAGCTGCTTTAGTAAATATTAGCTGGGTTAGTAAATATTAGCTGGGTTAGTAAATATTAGCTGGGTTCGTAAATATTAGCTAGGTTAGTAAATATTAGCTGGTTTAGTAAATATTAGCTGAGTTAGTAAATATTAGTTGGTTTAGTAAATATTAGCTGGATTAGTAAATATTAGTTGGTTTAGTAATTATTAGCTGAGTTAGTAAGTATTTGCTGGGTTAGTAAAATTAGCCGCGTTAGTAAATATTAGCTGGTTTAGTAAATCTTAGCTGGGTTCTTAAATATTAGCTGGGTTAGTAAATATTAGCTGGGTGAGTAAATATTAGCTGGTTTAGTAAATCTTAGCTGGGTTCTTAAATATTAGCTTGTTTAGTAAATATTAGCTGGGTTTGTAAATATTAACTTCGAGTTATTAAATATTAGCTGGGTTAGTAAATATTAGCTGGTTTAGTAAATATTAGCTGGTTTAGTAAATATTAGCTGGTTTAGTAAATCTTAGCTGGGTTAGTAAATATTAGCTGGGTTAGTAAATATTAGCTGGTTTAGTAAATATTAGCTGGGTTCTTAAATATTAGCTGGGTTAGTAAATATTAGCTTGTTTAGTAAATATTAGCTGGGTTTGTAAATATTAACTTCGAGTTATTAAATATTAGCTGGGTTAGTAAATATTAGCTGGTTTAGTAAATATTAGCTGGTTTAGTAAATATTAGCTGGTTTAGTAAATCTTAGCTGGGTTAGTAAATATTAGCTGGGTTTGTAAATATTAGCTGGGTTAGTAAATATTAGCTGGGTTAGTAAATATTAGCTGGGTTAGTAAATATTAGCTGGATTAGTAAATATTAGTTGGGTTAGTAAATATTAGCTGATATTACCTGGATTAGTAAATATTAGTTTGGTTGGTAAATATTAGCTGTGTTAGTAAATATTAGCTGGGTTAGTAAATTTTAGCTGGGTTAGTAAATATTAGCGGGGTTCGTAAATATTAGCTGAGTTAGTAAATATTAGCTGGTTTAGTAAATATTAGCTGGTTTAGTAAATATTAGCTGGTTTAGTAAATCTTAGCTGGGTTAGTAAATATTAGCTGGGTTTGTAAATATTAGCTGGGTTAGTAAATATTAGCTGGGTTAGTAAATATTAGCTGGGTTAGTAAATATTAGCTGGATTAGTAAATATTAGTTGGGTTAGTAAATATTAGCTGATATTACCTGGATTAGTAAATATTAGTTTGGTTGGTAAATATTAGCTGTGTTAGTAAATATTAGCTGGGTTAGTAAATTTTAGCTGGGTTAGTAAATATTAGCGGGGTTCGTAAATATTAGCTGAGTTAGTAAATATTAGCTGGTTTAGTAAATATTAGCTGGGTTAGTAAATATTAGCTGATATTACCTGGATTAGTAAATATTAGTTTGGTTGGTAAATATTAGCTGTGTTAGTAAATATTTGCTGTGTTAGTAAATATTAGCTGGGTTAGTAAATATTAGCTGGTTTAGTAAATCTTAGCTGGGTTAGAAAATATTAGCTGGGTTCGTAAATATTAGCTGGGTTAGTAAATATTAGCTGGGTTAGTAAATATTAGCTACGTTAGTAAATATTAGCTGGGTTAGTAAATATTAGCTACGTTAGTAAATATTAGCTGGGTTAGTAAAATTAGCCGGGTTAGTAAATATTAGCTGGTTTAGTAAATCTTAGCTGGGTTAGAAAATATTAGCTGGGTTCGTAAATATTAGCTGGGTTAGTAAATATTAGCTGGGTTAGTAAATATTAGCTACGTTAGTAAATATTAGCTGGGTTAGTAAATATTAGCTACGTTAGTAAATATTAGCTGGGTTAGTAAAATTAGCCGGGTTAGTAAATATTAGCTGGATTAGTAAATATTAGTTTGGTTGGTAAATATTAGCTGTGTTAGTAAATATTAGCTGGGTTAGTAAATATTAGCGGGGTTCGTAAATATTAGCTACGTTAGTAAATATTACCTGGGTTAGTAAATATTAGCTGCTTTAGTAAATATTAGCTGGGTTAGTAAATATTAGCTGGGTTAGTAAATATTAGCTGGGTTCGTAAATATTAGCTGAGTTAGTAAATATTAGCTACGTTAGTAAATATTAGCTGGGTTAGTAAATATTAGCTACGTTAGTAAATATTAGCTGGGATAGTAAATATTAGCTACGTTAGTAAATATTAGCTGGGTTAGTAAAATTAGCCGGGTTAGTAAATATTAGCTGGTTTAGTAAATCTTAGCTGGGTTCTTAAATATTAGCTGGGTTAGTAAATATTAGCTGGGATAGTAAATATTAGTTGGTTTAGTAAATATTAGCTGGATTAGTAAATATTAGTTGGTTTAGTAATTATTAGCTGAGTTAGTAAGTATTAGCTGGGTTAGTAAAATTAGCCGGGTTAGTAAATATTAGCTGGTTTAGTAAATCTTAGCTGGGTTTGTAAATATTAACTGGGTTAGTAAATATTAGCTGGGTTAGTAAATATTAGTTGGTTTAGTAAATATTAGCTGGATTAGTAAATATTAGTTGGTTTAGTAATTATTAGCTGAGTTAGTAAGTATTTGCTGGGTTAGTAAAATTAGCCGCGTTAGTAAATATTAGCTGGTTTAGTAAATCTTAGCTGGGTTCTTAAATATTAGCTGGGTTAGTAAATATTAGCTTGTTTAGTAAATATTAGCTGGGTTTGTAAATATTAACTTCGAGTTATTAAATATTAGCTGGGTTAGTAAATATTAGCTGGTTTAGTAAATATTAGCTGTGATAGTAAATATTAGTTGGTTTAGTAAATATTAGCTGGGTTCTTAAATATTAGCTGGGTTAGTAAATATTAGCTTGTTTAGTAAATATTAGCTGGGTTTGTAAATATTAGCTTTGAGTTATTAAATATTACCTGGGTTAGTAAATATTAGCTGGTTTAGTAAAATTAGCCGCGTTAGTAAATATTAGCTGGTTTAGTAAATATTAGCTGGGTTCTTAAATATTAGCTGGGTTAGTAAATATTAGCTTGTTTAGTAAATATTAGCTTGTTTAGTGTTCGTAAATATTAGCTGGGTTAGTAAATATTAGCTGGTTTAGTAAATATTAGCTGGTTTAGTAAAATTAGCCGCGTTAGTAAATATTAGCTGGTTTAGTAAATATTAGCTGGGTTCTTAAATATTAGCTGGGTTAGTAAATATTAGCTTGTTTAGTAAATATTAGCTTGGTTTGTAAATATTAGCTTTGAGTTATTAAATATTACCTGGGTTAGTAAATATTAGCTGGTTTAGTAAATATTAGCTGGTTTAGTAAATCTTAGCTGGGTTAGTAAATATTAGCTGGGTTAGTAAATATTAGCTTGTTTAGTAAATATTAGCTTGTTTAGTGTTCGTAAATATTAGCTGGGTTAGTAAATATTAGCTGGGTTAGTAAATATTAGCTGGGTTAGTAAATATTAGCTACGTTAGTAAATATTAGCTGGGTTAGTAAATATTAGCTACGTTAGTAAATATTAGCTGGGTTAGTAAAATTAGCCGGGTTAGTAAATATTAGCTGGATTAGTAAATATTAGTTTGGTTGGTAAATATTAGCTGTGTTAGTAAATATTAGCTGGGTTAGTAAATATTAGCGGGGTTCGTAAATATTAGCTACGTTAGTAAATATTACCTGGGTTAGTAAATATTAGCTGCTTTAGTAAATATTAGCTGGGTTAGTAAATATTAGCTGGGTTAGTAAATATTAGCTGGGTTCTTAAATATTAGCTGGGTTAGTAAATATTAGCTTGTTTAGTAAATATTAGCTTGGTTTGTAAATATTAGCTTTGAGTTATTAAATATTACCTGGGTTAGTAAATATTAGCTGGTTTAGTAAATATTAGCTGGTTTAGTAAATCTTAGCTGGGTTAGTAAATATTAGCTGGGTTAGTAAATATTAGCTTGTTTAGTAAATATTAGCTTGTTTAGTGTTCGTAAATATTAGCTGGGTTAGTAAATATTACCTGGGTTAGTAAATATTAGCTGGTTTAGTAAAATTAGCCGCGTTAGTAAATATTAGCTGGTTTAGTAAATATTAGCTGGGTTCTTAAATATTAGCTGGGTTAGTAAATATTAGCTTGTTTAGTAAATATTAGCTTGGTTTGTAAATATTAGCTTTGAGTTATTAAATATTACCTGGGTTAGTAAATATTAGCTGGTTTAGTAAATATTAGCTGGTTTAGTAAATCTTAGCTGGGTTAGTAAATATTAGCTGGGTTAGTAAATATTAGCTGGTTTAGTAAATCTTAGCTGGGTTCTTAAATATTAGCTGGGTTAGTAAATATTAGCTTGTTTAGTAAATATTAGCTGGGTTTGTAAATATTAACTTCGAGTTATTAAATATTAGCTGGGTTAGTAAATATTAGCTGGTTTAGTAAATATTAGCTGGTTTAGTAAATATTAGCTGGTTTAGTAAATCTTAGCTGGGTTAGTAAATATTAGCTGGGTTTGTAAATATTAGCTGGGTTAGTAAATATTAGCTGGGTTCGTAAATATTAGCTGGGTTTGTAAATATTAGCTGGGTTAGTAAATATTAGCGGGGTTCGTAAATATTAGCTGGGTTCGTAAATATTAGTTTGGTTGGTAAATATTAGCTGGGTTAGTAAATATTAGCTGGTTTAGTAAATCTTAGCTGGGTTCTTAAATATTAGCTGGGTTAGTAAATATTAGCTTGTTTAGTAAATATTAGCTGGGTTTGTAAATATTAACTTCGAGTTATTAAATATTAGCTGGGTTAGTAAATATTAGCTGGTTTAGTAAATATTAGCTGGTTTAGTAAATATTAGCTGGTTTAGTAAATCTTAGCTGGGTTAGTAAATATTAGCTGGGTTTGTAAATATTAGCTGGGTTAGTAAATATTAGCTGGGTTAGTAAATATTAGCGGGGTTCGTAAATATTAGCTGGGTTCGTAAATATTAGTTTGGTTGGTAAATATTAGCTGGTTTAGTAAATATTAGCTGGTTTAGTAAATATTAGCTGGTTTAGTAAATCTTAGCTGGGTTAGTAAATATTAGCTGGGTTTGTAAATATTAGCTGGGTTAGTAAATATTAGCTGGGTTCGTAAATATTAGCTGGGTTTGTAAATATTAGCTGGGTTAGTAAATATTAGCGGGGTTCGTAAATATTAGCTGGGTTCGTAAATATTAGTTTGGTTGGTAAATATTAGCTGGGTTAGTAAATATTAGCTGGGTTCGTAAATATTAGCTGGGTTTGTAAATATTAGCTGGGTTAGTAAATATTAGCTGGGTTCGTAAATATTAGTTTGGTTAGTAAATATTAGGTGGTTTAGTAAATATTAGCTGAGTTAGTAAGTATTAGCTGGTTTAGTAAATATTAGCTGTGATAGTAAATATTAGTTGGTTTAGTAAATATTATCTGGGTTCTTAAATATTAGCTGGGTTAGTAAATATTAGCTTGTTTAGTAAATATTAGCTGGGTTTGTAAATATTAGCTTTGAGTTATTAAATATTACCTGGGTTAGTAAATATTAGCTGGTTTAGTAAAATTAGCCGCGTTAGTAAATATTAGCTGGTTTAGTAAATCTTAGCTGGGTTCTTAAATATTAGCTGGGTTAGTAAATATTAGCTTGTTTAGTAAATATTAGCTGGGTTTGTAAATATTAACTTCGAGTTATTAAATATTAGCTGGGTTAGTAAATATTAGCTGGTTTAGTAAATATTAGCTGTGATAGTAAATATTAGTTGGTTTAGTAAATATTAGCTGGGTTCTTAAATATTAGCTGGGTTAGTAAATATTAGCTTGTTTAGTAAATATTAGCTGGGTTTGTAAATATTAGCTTTGAGTTATTAAATATTACCTGGGTTAGTAAATATTAGCTGGTTTAGTAAAATTAGCCGCGTTAGTAAATATTAGCTGGTTTAGTAAATCTTAGCTGGGTTCTTAAATATTAGCTGGGTTAGTAAATATTAGCTTGTTTAGTAAATATTAGCTGGGTTTGTAAATATTAGCTTTGAGTTATTAAATATTACCTGGGTTAGTAAATATTAGCTGGTTTAGTAAATATTAGCTGGTTTAGTAAATCTTAGCTGGGTTAGTAAATATTAGCTGGGTTAGTAAATATTAGCTGGTTTAGTAAATCTTAGCTGGGTTAGTAAATATTAGCTGGGTTAGTAAATATTAGCTGGGTTAGTAAATATTAGCTGGGTTAGTAAATATTAGCTGGTTTAGTAAATCTTAGCTGGGTTCTTAAATATTAGCTGGGTTAGTAAATATTAGCTTGTTTAGTAAATATTAGCTGGGTTTGTAAATATTAACTTCGAGTTATTAAATATTAGCTGGGTTAGTAAATATTAGCTGGTTTAGTAAATATTAGCTGGTTTAGTAAATATTAGCTGGTTTAGTAAATATTAGCTGGGTTAGTAAATATTAGCTGGGTTCGTAAATATTAGCTGGGTTAGTAAATATTAGCTGGGTTAGTAAATATTAGCGGGGTTCGAAAATATTAGCTGGGTTCGTAAATATTAGTTTGGTTGGTAAATATTAGCTGGATTAGTAAATATTAGCTGGTTTAGTAAATCTTAGCTGGGTTAGTAAATATTAGCTGGTTTAGTAAATATTAGCTGGTTTAGTAAATCTTAGCTGGGTTAGTAAATATTAGCTGGTTTAGTAAATATTAGCTGGTTTAGTAAATCTTAGCTGGGTTAGTAAATATTAGCTGGGTTCGTAAATATTAGTTTGGTTGGTAAATATTAGCTGGATTAGTAAATATTAGCTGGTTTAGTAAATCTTAGCTGGGTTAGTAAATATTAGCTGGTTTAGTAAATCTTAGCTGGGTTAGTAAATATTAGCTGGGTTAGTAAATATTAGCTGGGTTCGTAAATATTAGCTGGGTTCGTAAATATTAGTTGGTTTAGTAAATATTAGCTGGGTTAGTAAATATTAGGTGGTTTAGTAAATATTAGCTGGGTTAGTAAATATTAGCTGGATTAGTAAATATTAGTTTGGTTGGTAAATATTAGCTGTGTTAGTAAATATTAGGTGGTTTAGTAAATATTAGCTGGGTTAGTAAATATTAGGTGGTTTAGTAAATATTAGCTGGGTTAGTAAATATTAGGTGGTTTAGTAAATATTAGCTGGGTTAGTAAATATTAGGTGGTTTAGTAAATATTAGCTGGGTTAGTAAATATTAGGTGGTTTAGTAAATATTAGCTGGGTTAGTAAATATTAGCTGGATTAGTAAATATTAGTTTGGTTGGTAAATATTAGCTGGGTTAGTAAATATTAGGTGGTTTAGTAAATATTAGCTGGGTTAGTAAATATTAGCTGGATTAGTAAATATTAGTTTGGTTGGTAAATATTAGCTGTGTTAGTAAATATTAGGTGGTTTAGTAAATATTAGCTGTGTTAGTAAATATTAGGTGGTTTAGTAAATATTAGCTGTGTTAGTAAATATTAGCTGGGTTAGTAAATTTTAGCTGGGTTAGTAAATATTAGCGGGGTTCGTAAATATTAGCTGAGTTAGTAAATATTAGCTGGTTTAGTAAATATTAGCTGGTTTAGTAAATATTAGCTGGTTTAGTAAATCTTAGCTGGGTTAGTAAATATTAGCTGGTTTAGTAAATCTTAGCTGGGTTAGTAAATATTAGCCGGGTTAGTAAATATTAGCTGGATTAGTAAATATTAGTTTGGTTGGTAAATATTAGCTGTGTTAGTAAATATTTGCTGTGTTAGTAAATATTAGCTGGGTTAGTAAATATTAGCTGGTTTAGTAAATCTTAGCTGGGTTAGTAAATATTAGTTGGTTTAGTAAATATTAGCTGGGTTCTTAAATATTAGCTGGGTTAGTAAATATTAGCTGATATTACCTGGATTAGTAAATATTAGTTTGGTTGGTAAATATTAGCTGTGTTAGTAAATATTAGCTGGGTTAGTAAATTTTAGCTGGGTTAGTAAATATTAGCGGGCTTCGTAAATATTAGCTGATATTACCTGGATTAGTAAATATTAGTTTGGTTGGTAAATATTAGCTGTGTTAGTAAATATTAGCTGGGTTAGTAAATTTTAGCTGGGTTAGTAAATATTAGCTGGGTTAGTAAATATTAGCTGATATTACCTGGATTAGTAAATATTAGTTTGGTTGGTAAATATTAGCTGTGTTAGTAAATATTAGCTGGGTTAGTAAATTTTAGCGGGGTTCGTAAATATTAGGTGGTTTAGTAAATATTAGCTGTGTTAGTAAATATTAGCTGGGTTAGTAAATATTAGCTGGGTTAGTAAATATTAGCTGTGTTAGTAAATATTAGCTGGGTTAGTAAATTTTAGCGGGGTTCGTAAATATTAGGTGGTTTAGTAAATATTAGCTGGGTTAGTAAATATTAGCGGGGTTCGTAAATATTAGCTACGTTAGTAAATATTACCTGGGTTAGTAAATATTACCTGGGTTAGTAAATATTAGCTGCTTTAGTAAATATTAGCTGGGTTAGTAAAATTAGCCGGGTTAGTAAATATTAGCTGGTTTAGTAAATCTTAGCTGGGTTTGTAAATATTAACTGGGTTAGTAAATATTAGCTGGGTTAGTAAGTATTAGCTGTGATAGTAAATATTAGTTGGTTTAGTAAATATTAGCTGGTTTAGTAAATATTAGCTGGTTTAGTAAATATTAGCTCGTTTAGTAAATATTAGCTGGGTTTGTAAATATTAACTTCGAGTTATTAAATATTAGCTGGTTTAGTAAATATTAGCTGGTTTAGTAAATATTAGTTGGTTTAGTAAATCTTAGCTGGGTTCTTAAATATTAGCTGGGTTAGTAAATATTAGCTGGGTTAGTAAATATTAGCTGGGTTAGTAAATATTAGCTGGTTTAGTAAATATTAGCTGGGTTAGTAAATATTTGCTGGGTTAGTAAATATTAGCTGGGTTAGTAAATATTAGCTGGGTTCGTAAATATTAGCTGGGTTAGTAAATATTAGCTGGGTTAGTAAATATTAGCTGGGTTAGTAAAATTAGCTGGGTTAGTAAATATTAGCTGGGTTAGTAAATATTAGCTGGGATAGTAAATATTAGTTGGTTTAGTAAATATTAGCTGGTTTAGTAAATATTAGCTGGTTTAGTAAATATTAGCTGGTTTAGTAAATATTAGCTGGTTTAGTAAATATTAGCTCGTTTAGTAAATATTAGCTGGGTTTGTAAATATTAACTTCGAGTTATTAAATATTAGCTGGGTTAGTAAATATTAGCTGGTTTAGTAAATCTTAGCTGGGTTCTTAAATATTAGCTGGGTTAGTAAATATTAGCTGGGTTAGTAAATATTAGCTGGGATAGTAAATATTAGTTGGTTTAGTAAATATTAGCTGGTTTAATAAATATTAGCTGGTTTAGTAAATATTAGCTCGTTTAGTAAATATTAGCTGGGTTTGTAAATATTAACTTCGAGTTATTAAATATTAGCTGGGTTAGTAAATATTAGCTGGTTTAGTAAATCTTAGCTGGGATAGTAAATATTAGGTGGTTTAGTAAATATTAGCTGGTTTAGTAAATATTAGCTGGGTTAGTAATTATTAGCTGGGTTAGTAAATATTAGCTGGGTTAGTAAATATTAGCTGGGTTAGTAAATATTAGCTGGGTTCGTAAATCTTAGCTGGGATAGTAAATATTAGGTGGTTTAGTAAATATTAGCTGGGTTAGTAAATATTAGGTGGTTTAGTAAATATTAGCTGGTTTAGTAAATATTAGGTGGTTTAGTAAATATTAGGTGGTTTAGTAAATATTAGCTGGGTTAGTAATTATTAGCTGAGTTAGTAAATATTAGTTGGTTTAGTAAATATTAGCTGGATTAGTAAATATTAGCTGGTTTAGTAAATCTTAGCTGGGTTAGTAAATATTAGCTGGGTTAGTAATTATTAGCTGAGTTAGTAAATATTAGTTGGTTTAGTAAATATTAGCTGGATTAGTAAATATTAGCTGGTTTAGTAAATCTTAGCTGGGTTAGTAAATATTAGCTGGTTTAGTAAATCTTAGCTGGGTTAGTAAATATTAGCTGGGTTAGTAAAATTAGCCGGGTTAGTAAATATTAGCTGGTTTAGTAAATATTAGCTGAGTTAGTAAATATTAGTTGGTTTAGTAAATATTAGCTGGATTAGTAAATATTAGCTGGTTTAGTAAATCTTAGCTGGGTTAGTAAATATTAGCTGGGTTAGTAATTATTAGCTGAGTTAGTAAATATTAGTTGGTTTAGTAAATATTAGCTGGATTAGTAAATATTAGCTGGTTTAGTAAATCTTAGCTGGGTTAGTAAATATTAGCTGGGTTAGTAAAATTAGCCGGGTTAGTAAATATTAGCTGGTTTAGTAAATATTAGCTGAGTTAGTAAATATTAGCTGGATTAGTAAATATTAGCTGGGTTAGTAAATATTAGGTGGTTTAGTAAATATTAGCTGGTTTAGTAAATATTAGGTGGTTTAGTAAATATTAGCTGGTTTAGTAAATATTAGCTGGGTTAGTAATTATTAGCTGAGTTAGTAAATATTAGTTGGTTTAGTAAATATTAGCTGGATTAGTAAATATTAGCTGGTTTAGTAAATCTTAGCTGGGTTAGTAAATATTAGCTGGTTTAGTAAATATTAGGTGGTTTAGTAAATATTAGCTGGGTTAGTAATTATTAGCTGAGTTAGTAAATATTAGTTGGTTTAGTAAATATTAGCTGGATTAGTAAATATTAGCTGGTTTAGTAAATCTTAGCTGGGTTAGTAAATATTAACTGGGTTAGTAATTATTAGCTGAGTTAGTAAATATTAGTTGGTTTAGTAAATATTAGCTGGATTAGTAAATATTAGCTGGTTTAGTAAATCTTAGCTGGGTTAGTAAATATTAGCTGGGTTAGTAAAATTAGCCGGGTTAGTAAATATTAGCTGGTTTAGTAAATATTAGCTGAGTTAGTAAATATTAGTTGGTTTAGTAAATATTAGCTGGATTAGTAAATATTAGCTGGTTTAGTAAATCTTAGCTGGGTTAGTAAATATTAGCTGGGTTAGTAATTATTAGCTGAGTTAGTAAATATTAGTTGGTTTAGTAAATATTAGCTGGATTAGTAAATATTAGCTGGTTTAGTAAATCTTAGCTGGGTTAGTAAATATTAGCTGGGTTAGTAAAATTAGCCGGGTTAGTAAATATTAGCTGGTTTAGTAAATATTAGCTGAGTTAGTAAATATTAGGTGGTTTAGTAAATATTAGCTGGGTTAGTAAATATTAGGTGGTTTAGTAAATATTAGCTGGTTTAGTAAATATTAGGTGGTTTAGTAAATATTAGCTGGTTTAGTAAATATTAGCTGGGTTAGTAATTATTAGCTGAGTTAGTAAATATTAGTTGGTTTAGTAAATATTAGCTGGATTAGTAAATATTAGCTGGGATAGTAAATATTAGGTGGTTTAGTAAATATTAGCTGGGTTAGTAAATATTAGGTGGTTTAGTAAATATTAGCTGGTTTAGTAAATATTAGCTGGGTTAGTAATTATTAGCTGAGTTAGTAAATATTAGTTGGTTTAGTAAATATTAGCTGGATTAGTAAATATTAGCTGGTTTAGTAAATCTTAGCTGGGTTAGTAAATATTAGCTGGTTTAGTAAATATTAGGTGGTTTAGTAAATATTAGCTGGGTTAGTAATTATTAGCTGAGTTAGTAAATATTAGTTGGTTTAGTAAATATTAGCTGGATTAGTAAATATTAGCTGGTTTAGTAAATCTTAGCTGGGTTAGTAAATATTAGCTGGGTTAGTAAAATTAGCCGGGTTAGTAAATATTAGCTGGTTTAGTAAATATTAGCTGAGTTAGTAAATATTAGTTGGTTTAGTAAATATTAGCTGGATTAGTAAATATTAGCTGGTTTAGTAAATCTTAGCTGGGTTAGTAAATATTAGCTGGGTTAGTAATTATTAGCTGAGTTAGTAAATATTAGTTGGTTTAGTAAATATTAGCTGGATTAGTAAATATTAGCTGGTTTAGTAAATCTTAGCTGGGTTAGTAAATATTAGCTGGGTTAGTAAAATTAGCCGGGTTAGTAAATATTAGCTGGTTTAGTAAATATTAGCTGAGTTAGTAAATATTAGGTGGTTTAGTAAATATTAGCTGGGTTAGTAAATATTAGGTGGTTTAGTAAATATTAGCTGGTTTAGTAAATATTAGGTGGTTTAGTAAATATTAGCTGGTTTAGTAAATATTAGCTGGGTTAGTAATTATTAGCTGAGTTAGTAAATATTAGTTGGTTTAGTAAATATTAGCTGGATTAGTAAATATTAGCTGGTTTAGTAAATCTTAGCTGGGTTAGTAAATATTAGCTGGTTTAGTAAATATTAGGTGGTTTAGTAAATATTAGCTGGGTTAGTAATTATTAGCTGAGTTAGTAAATATTAGTTGGTTTAGTAAATATTAGCTGGATTAGTAAATATTAGCTGGTTTAGTAAATCTTAGCTGGGTTAGTAAATATTAACTGGGTTAGTAATTATTAGCTGAGTTAGTAAATATTAGTTGGTTTAGTAAATATTAGCTGGATTAGTAAATATTAGCTGGTTTAGTAAATCTTAGCTGGGTTAGTAAATATTAGCTGGGTTAGTAAAATTAGCCGGGTTAGTAAATATTAGCTGGTTTAGTAAATATTAGCTGAGTTAGTAAATATTAGTTGGTTTAGTAAATATTAGCTGGATTAGTAAATATTAGCTGGTTTAGTAAATCTTAGCTGGGTTAGTAAATATTAGCTGGGTTAGTAATTATTAGCTGAGTTAGTAAATATTAGTTGGTTTAGTAAATATTAGCTGGATTAGTAAATATTAGCTGGTTTAGTAAATCTTAGCTGGGTTAGTAAATATTAGCTGGGTTAGTAAAATTAGCCGGGTTAGTAAATATTAGCTGGTTTAGTAAATATTAGCTGAGTTAGTAAATATTAGGTGGTTTAGTAAATATTAGCTGGGTTAGTAAATATTAGGTGGTTTAGTAAATATTAGCTGGTTTAGTAAATATTAGGTGGTTTAGTAAATATTAGCTGGTTTAGTAAATATTAGCTGGGTTAGTAATTATTAGCTGAGTTAGTAAATATTAGTTGGTTTAGTAAATATTAGCTGGATTAGTAAATATTAGCTGGTTTAGTAAATCTTAGCTGGGTTAGTAAATATTAGCTGGGTTAGTAAAATTAGCCGGGTTAGTAAATATTAGCTGGTTTAGTAAATATTAGCTGAGTTAGTAAATATTAGTTGGTTTAGTAAATATTAGCTGGATTAGTAAATATTAGTTGGTTTAGTAATTATTAGCTGAGTTAGTAAGTATTAGCTGGGTTAGTAAAATTTGCCGGGTTAGTAAATATTAGCTGGTTTAGTAAATATTAGCTGAGTTAGTAAATATTAGTTGGTTTAGTAAATATTAGCTGGGTTAGTAATTATTAGCTGGGTTAGTAAATATTAGCTGGGTTAGTAAAATTAGCCGGGTTAGTAAATATTAGCTGGTTTAGTAAATCTTAGCTGGGTTCTTAAATATTAGCTGGGTTAGTAAATATTAGCTGGGTTAGTAAATATTAGCTGGGATAGTAAATATTAGTTGGTTTAGTAAATATTAGCTGGTTTAGTAAATATTAGCTGGTTTAGTAAATATTAGCTCGTTTAGTAAATATTAGCTGGATTAGTAAATATTAGCTGGGTTTGTAAATATTAACTGGGTTAGTAAATATTAGCTGGTTTAGTAAATATTAGCTGAGTTAGTAAATATTAGTTGGTTTAGTAAATATTAGCTGGATTAGTAAATATTAGTTGGTTTAGTAATTATTAGCTGAGTTAGTAAGTATTAGCTGGGTTAGTAAAATTAGCCGGGTTAGTAAATATTAGCTGGTTTAGTAAATCTTAGCTGGGTTCTTAAATATTAGCTGGGTTAGTAAATATTAGCTGGGTTAGTAAATATTAGCTGGGATAGTAAATATTAGTTGGTTTAGTAAATATTAGCTGGTTTAGTAAATATTAGCTGGTTTAGTAAATATTAGCTCGTTTAGTAAATATTAGCTGGGTTTGTAAATATTAACTTCGAGTTATTAAATATTAGCTGGGTTAGTAAATATTAGCTGGTTTAGTAAATCTTAGCTGGGATAGTAAATATTAGGTGGTTTAGTAAATATTAGCTGGTTTAGTAAATATTAGCTGGGTTAGTAATTATTAGCTGGGTTAGTAAATATTAGCTGGGTTAGTAAATATTAGCTGGGTTAGTAAATATTAGTTGGTTTAGTAATTATTAGCTGGGTTAGTAAATATTAGCTGGGTTAGTAAATATTAGCTGGGTTAGTAAATATTAGCTGGGTTCGTAAATCTTAGCTGGGATAGTAAATATTAGGTGGTTTAGTAAATATTAGCTGGGTTAGTAAATATTAGCTGGTTTAGTAAATCTTAGCTGGGATAGTAAATATTAGGTGGTTTAGTAAATATTAGCTGGGTTAGTAAAATTAGCCGGGTTAGTAAATATTAGCTGGTTTAGTAAATCTTAGCTGGGTTAGTAAATATTAGCTGGGTTAGTAAATATTAGTTGGTTTAGTAATTATTAGCTGGGTTAGTAAAATTAGCCGGGTTAGTAAATATTAGCTGGTTTAGTAAATCTTAGCTGGGTTAGTAAATATTAGCTGGGTTAGTAAATATTAGTTGGTTTAGTAATTATTAGCTGGGTTAGTAAAATTAGCTGGGTTAGTAAATATTAGCTGGGTTAGTAAATATTAGCTGGATTAGTAAATATTATCTATAAATTCCACGGTTATGATCGCAACATTTGAAGGGAATCCCAAAGCAACAGTTATATGTTGCTACAGTCCAACCAATGCCTCAGAGCCAGAACAAGCAGTCTGAAGAACTGACTGGACTTATAAAGGACATTCCGAAACACAATGTTAAAGTCATTACTGGTGACCTGAATGCGCAAATTGGCCCAGAAGACATCAAGGGTTACACCTATAACACCAGTTCTAACAGAAATGGGTACTTACTTTTAGACCTAATGGAAGAATGTGAATTGATACCAACAAACAACACATTCGAAAAGAGTAAGGGGAAGCTATGGACCTTTCAATACCCTAATGGAACCAAAGCCCTTAGCACAACTGGATTACATCCTTATAAACAAAAAGTGGAGAAACAGCATGATCAACTGCGAGGCATACAGCTCGTTCAACCTAATTGGTTCGGACCACAAAATTGTGACTGCAGAGATTAGACTCAGTTTGAGAGCCAGCAAACCCAGGACAAGCAAGCAAATCAAATATGACTGGGAGAAACTCAGAACTGACAATGCTGTAAAGGATGCTTATACAGTAGAAATTCAAAACCGCTTTGAAGCACTTCAGTCAATGGATGAAGACCAATCCACCAATTCAATATACCAGAATGTAATAACAGCCCACAAGGAATCAGCTAAGAGGCATATCCCCCAGAAACCCAAACGAAAACAGTATGTGCCATGGCAAAACTCTGAGGTTACTTGTAAGAGAGAAGATCTTAAGATAGCATACAAAGTTAAAACCGAACAACCAACAACCGAAAACATTAACAAGGTTGAGAAAGCTAAGGACGATCTTAAATTGGCCTACAACATCAGCCAGGAAAAGTACATACATGATAAAACTGAAGCAATTACAACTGCTCACATACAGCAACAATCATATATCTGGTCGGAAAAGTTGTGCAAAGCCAAAATCAGTCAAAATCAAAAAATAAGTCAAATCCGATAGTCCTGAAGAACGTGTTGGGAAGTGGAAAAATCACTTCAGCAACTTGCTAGGGCAGCCACCAAACATCGAGGTCAGCCCTACAAGGAAAATATATGACAAGACACTACCTATAGAAACAGGGGACTTCACACCTGCCGAACTCCAAAGAAGCATTAAAAGCATGTCCAATAATAAAGCGAGTGGATTAGATGAAATCCCAGCCGGAGGTATGGAAAACCGGAGTGCTAAACAGACCATGATTGAATTTTTGCAACCGCATGTTAAAAGGGGAAAAGCCACCACCAATTTGGACTAAAGGTCAACTAAAGCCTCTCCCCAAGAAAGGAGACCTCGGCATACCAACAAACTATCGTGGGATCTGTCTGCTTGTGGTAGCTGCCAAAATATACAATAAAATGATTCTATATAGGATTAGGCTTAGAGAAACTACTGCGTAAGAGCAAAAACGGATTTCGACCAAGTAGATCAACAATGGTGAAACTGAGTTTTTCTCAATCCTGGCTGGGGTACTGCAAGGTGACACATTAGCACCATTACTATTTGTAATTGTGCTGGATTACGCAATGAGGACGGCAACAAAGGGTGAAGACCTGGGATTCACACTTCAAGAACGCAGAAGTAGTAGATATCCGGCAACTACAGTCACAGACACCGACTTTGCGGATGACATCGCCCTGCTCTTTAATACGCTAGCAGATGCACAGCTTCTACTAAATAAAGTGGAGAGGGCTGCTAAGGAGGTTGGATTGCATATAAATGCTACAAAGACCGAATTCATGACCTTTAATGTTGAGGGAAACTTGACAACCATTGATAATAATCAACTAAGGAAGGTCGATGACTTCCAGTACCTTGGATCATGGATAGAGAGTAGTAAAAAGGACATAGAAGTTAGGAAAGCAAAGGCTTGGGTAGCTCTATCAAAAATGGATACCATCTGGAAATCAGATCTCTCCAGGCACCTGAAGAGTAAGTTCTTTCGAGCCACAGTGGAAAGTGTATTTTTATACTGGGGTGAGACCTGGACACTAACTAAATTACTTGAACAACGAATTGATGGTTGCTACACAAGACTACTAAGGGCAGCCCTAAACATCAGCTGGAGACAACACATGACAAACGCCGAGCTTTATGGTACAATACCATCTGTATCAACCACCCTCCGTGAACGCAGATTAAGATTCAGTGGGCACTGCTGGCGAAGTAAAGACGAGGTCATACCAGATCTACTTTTCTGGCAACCAACTCATGGAAAGCGTAGTCGTGGACGACCGGCCATAACATATATAGATCAACTGGAAAGGGATACTGAACTTGGGAGAAACGAAATTGCGACAACTATGTAGAATCGGGAAGCCTGGAAGGATCTCATTTCCACTGTCCGAGTAGTAGTAGTAGGATTAGTAAATATTAGATGGGTTTGTGAAAACAAAACAAATCAAATAAAAATTGAATATAAACGAAATGAAATTTATATTCGTTTCGTTATGCCATCCCTACTTCCTAGGGCTTAACAATATATATTTTATTTACTTGCAGGGTTGAAATTTACTTTATTTACTTGTAGGGCTAAAATCTACTTTATTTACTTGCAGGGCTACAATCTACTTTATTTACTTGCAGGGCTACAATCTACTTTTATTTACTTGCAGGGTTAAAATCTACTTTATTTACTTGCAGGGCTACAATCTGCTTTATTTACTTGCAGGGCTACAATCTACTTTATTTACTTGCAGGGCTACAATCTACTTTTATTTACTTGCAGGGTTAAAATCTACTTTATTTACTTGCAGGGTTACAATCTACTTTATTTACTTGCAGGGCTACAATCTACTTTATTTACTTGCAGGGCTACAATCTACTTTTATTTACTTGCAGGGTTAAAATCTACTTTATTTACTTGCAGGGTTAAAATCTACTTTATTTACTTGCAGGGCTACAATCTACTTTGTTTATTTGCAGGGTTAAAATCTACTTTATTTACTTGCAGGGCTAAAATCTACTTTATTTACTTGCGGGGTTAAAATCTACTTTATTTACTTGCAGGGCTAACGACGGTTGTATTTACGTATACGATCGTTGTCGCAACGAACGCACATTGAAACTGAACGGTCACGAAGACGATCTAGGTTGCGTTCGATTTGCCGATTCATCAGGACAAATATTCTACTCGGCAGGTATTTGTGGTACTGATATTCTAGTCCCGTGATCCGTTTCCAATTACCCCATGTACAGAACCGTAATTCACTTCACCAAAGTGGGTAAATTAAACAAGAGCTTAAATCGTAATCGTATTGAATCGAGTAGCTATTGTAACATCTTCATTGATAGGGACACTCTGATAAAAAAAATATCTACTTAAAATACATCAGCCTACGTACAATACGTTACCACAATTACTGAAAGAACATTATAGATACTGTTAAATATAATAGTACCCCGTAGCCCAGCATTAAATTTACCTTTTTTCATGTCGTATTTCACGCTGATCTCAGGATCCAGGGGTTGACGATTCGTGTCCTACAATCTAAGTTTAATTTTGGTATCATTAGAATCCCACAGGATTGTTTGTTTGCGTTGCTAGGCGACGATGGACTATGCAAGGTATGGGACCGCCGTACTATATCGTCGAACAGACCGGAGCCGGTTGGGATTCTGGCGGGCCATTGTGACGGGATTACCTTCCTGGACTCCATGGGGGACGCCCGCCATTTAATAACCAACAGTAAAGACCAATCGATAAAACTGTGGGACCTTCGGAAGTTCTCTACTCGGGATGCAGTCCAGTCTACGCGGAGAGTGGTTGCTGGGCAACAGTGGGACTACCGCTGGGAGGATGTACCCAGACACGGTTAGTAACCTAGGCACATGTAGTAGCTCAGGCACAGATAGTTGTTGAAGCACGGTTAGTAACGCAGATCGGTTAGTAACCCAGATCGGTTAGTAACCCGGATCGGTTAGTAACCCAGACCGGTTAGTAACCCAGACCGGTTAGTTATTTGGGTAGTTAATTTGGATAGTTAATTGGGTAGTAAATAGTATCCCAGATCGGTTAGTAACCCAGATCGGTTAGTAAATAGTAACCCAGATCGGGTAGTAAATAGTATCCCAGATCGGGTAGTAAATAGTAACCCAGATCGGCAGTAACCCAGATCGGTTAGTAACCCAGATCGGTTAGTAAATAGTAACCCAGATCGGGTAGTAAATAGTAACCCAGGCCGGTTAGTAACCCAAATAGTTTAGTAACCCAGATCGGGTAGTAAATAGTAACCCAGATCGGGTAGTAAATAGTAACCCAGATCGGTTAGTAACCAGATCGGTTAGAAAATAGTAACCCAGATCGGGTAGTAAATAGTAACCCAGAGCGGTTAGTAACCCAAATAGTTTAGTAACCCAGATCGGTTCGTAACCCAGATCGGGTAGTAAATAGTAACCCAGATCGGTTAGTAACCCAAATAGTTTAGTAACCCAGATCGGTTAGTAACCCAGATCGGGTAGTAAATAGTAACCCAGACCGGTTAGTAATCCAAATAGATTAGTAACACAGATCGGTTAGTAACCCAGATCGGTTAGTAACCCAGATCGGTTAATGACCCAGATCGGTTAGTAACCCAGACTCGGTTAGTATCCCAGATTGGTTAGTAACCCAGATCGGTTAGTAACCTAAGTCGGTTAGTAACCCAAACAGGTTAGTTAGTAACCATGATCGGTTAGTAACCCATATCGGTTAGTAAATAGTAACCCTGATCGGGTAGTAAATAGTAACTCGGACCGGTTTAGTAACCAAAATAGGTTAGTAACCCAATCAGTTAGTAACCCAGACTCGGTTAGTAACCCAGATCGGTTAGTAACCCAGATCGGTTAGTAACCCAGACCGGTTAGTAACCTAGATCTGTTAGTAACACAGATCGGTTAGTAACCCAGATCGGGTAGTAACCCAGATCGATTAGTAACCTAGATCTGTTAGTAACACAGATCGGTTAGTAACCCAGATCGGTTAGTAACCCAGATCGGTTAGTAACCCAGATCGGTTAGTAACCCAGATCGGTTAGTAACCCAGATCGGTTAGTAACCCAGATCGGTTAGTAACCCAGACTCTGTTATGTTAGTAACCTAGATCAGTTAGTAACCCAGACTCGGTTAGTAACACAGATCGGTTAGTATCCCAGACTCAGTTAGTAACCCAGATCGGTTAGTAACCTAGATCAGTTAGTAGCACAGATCGGTTAGTAGCCCAGACTCGGTTAGTAACCAAGATCGGTTAGTAACCCAAATAGGATAGTAACCTAGATTCAGTTAGTAAGCGAAATAGGTTAGTAAGCCAAATAGGTTAGTAACCCAAATAGGTTTGTAACCCAAATAGGTTAGTAACCCAAATAGGTTAGTAACCCAAATAGGTTAGTAACCCAAATAGGTTAGTAACCCAAATAGGTTAGGGGGGACCCAAATAGGTTAGTAAGCCAAATAGGTTAGTAAGCCAAATAGGGTAGTAACCCAAATAGGTTAGTAATCCAAATAGTTTAGTAACCCAAATAGGTTAGTAAGCCAAATAGGTTAGTAACCCAAATAGGTTAGTAACCCAAATAGGTTAGTAACCCAAATAGGTTAGTAAGCCAAATAGGTTAGTAACCCAAATAGGTTATGGGGGACCCAAATACGTTAGTAAGCCAAATAGGTTAGTAAGCCAAATAGGTTAGTAACCGAAATAGGTTAGTAACCCAAATAGGTTAGTAACCCAAATAGGTTATGGGGGACCCAAATACGTTAGTAAGCCAAATAGGTTAGTAAGCCAAATAGGTTAGTAACCCAAATAGGTTAGTAAGCCAAATAGGTTAGTAACCCAAATAGGTTAGTAACCCAAATAGGTTAGTAACCCAAATAGGTTAGTAACCCAAATAGGTTATGGGGGACCCAAATACGTTAGTAAGCCAAATAGGTTAGTAAGCCAAATAGGTTAGTAACCGAAATAGGTTAGTAACCCAAATAGGTTAGTAACCCAAATAGGTTAGTAACCCAAATAGGTTATGGGGGACCCAAATACGTTAGTAACCCAAATAGGTTAGTAAGCCAAATAGGTTAGTAACCCAAATAGGTTAGTAACCCAAATAGGTTAGTAACCCAAATAGGTTAGGGGGGACCCAAATAGGTTAGTAACCCAAATAGGTTAGTAACCCAAATAGGTTAGTAACCCAAATAGGTTAGTAACCCAAATAGGTTAGTAACCCAAATAGGTTAGGGGGGACCCAAATAGGTTAGTAACCCAAATAGGTTAGTAACCCAAATAGGTTAGTAACCCAAATAGGTTAGGGGGGACCCAAATAGGTTAGTAACCCAAATAGGTTAGTAACCCAAATAGGTTAGTAAGCCAAATAGGTTAGTAACCCAAATAGGTTAGTAACCCAAATAGGTTAGTAACCCAAATAGGTTAGTAACCCAAATAGGTTATGGGGGACCCAAATACGTTAGTAAGCCAAATAGGTTAGTAACCCAAATAGGTTAGTAACCGAAATAGGTTAGTAACCCAAATAGGTTAGTAACCCAAATAGGTTAGTAACCCAAATAGGTTAGTAACCCAAATAGGTTATGGGGGACCCAAATACGTTAGTAACCCAAATAGGTTAGTAAGCCAAGTAGGTTAGTAACCCAAATAGGTTAGTAACCCAAATAGGTTAGTAACCCAAATAGGTTAGTAACCCAAATAGGTTAGTAACCCAAATAGGTTAGGGGGGACCCAAATAGGTTAGTAAGCCAAATAGGTTAGTAAGCCAAATAGGTTAGTAACCCAAAAAGGTTAGTAACCCAAATAGGTTAGTAACCCAAATAGGTTAGTAACCCAAATAGGTTAGTAACCCAAATAGGTTATGGGGGACCCAAATACGTTAGTAACCCAAATAGGTTAGTAAGCCAAATAGGTTAGTAACCCAAATAGGTTAGTAACCCAAATAGGTTAGTAACCCAAATAGGTTAGTAACCCAAATAGGTTAGTAACCCAAATAGGTTAGGGGGGACCCAAATAGGTTAGTAAGCCAAATAGGTTAGTAAGCCAAATAGGTTAGTAACCCAAAAAGGTTAGTAACCCAAATAGTTTAGTAACCCAAATAGGTTAGTAACCCAAATAGGTTAGTAACCCAAATTGGGTAGGGGGGACCCAAATAGGTTAGTAACCCAAATAGGTTAGTAACCCAAATAGGTTAGTAAGCCAAATAGGTTAGTAACACAAATAGGTTAGTAACCCAAATAGGTTAGTAACCCAAATAGGTTAGTAAGCCAAATAGGTTAGTAAAACAAATAGGTTAGTAACCCAAATAGGTTAGTAACCCAAATAGGTTAGTAACCCAAATAGGTTAGTAAGCCAAATAGGTTAGTAACCCAAATAGGTTCGGTTAGTAAGCCAAATAGGTTAGTAACCCAAATAGGTTAGGGGGGACCCAAATAGGTTAGTAAGCCAAATAGGTTAGTAACCCAAATAGGTTAGTAACCGAAATAGTTTAGTAACCCAAATAGGTTAGTAAGCCAAATAGGTTAGTAACCCAAATAGGTTAGTAACCCAAATAGGTTAGTATCCCAAATAGGTTAGTAACCCAAATAGGTTAGGGGGGACCCAAATAGGTTAGTAACCCAAATAGGTTAGGGGGGACCCAAATAGGTTAGTAAGCCAAATAGGTTAGTAACCCAAATAGGTTAGTAACCGAAATAGTTTAGTAACCCAAATAGGTTAGTAAGCCAAATAGGTTAGTAACCCAAATAGGTTAGTAACCCAAATAGGTTAGTATCCCAAATAGTTTAGTAACCCAAATAGGTTAGTAAGCCAAATAGGTTAGTAACCCAAATAGGTTAGTAACCCAAATAGGTTAGTATCCCAAATAGGTTAGTAACCCAAATAGGTTAGGGGGGACCCAAATAGGTTAGTAAGCCAAATAGGTTAGTAACCCAAATAGGTTAGTAACCGAAATAGTTTAGTAACCCAAATAGGTTAGTAAGCCAAATAGGTTAGTAACCCAAATAGGTTAGTAACCCAAATAGGTTAGTATCCCAAATAGGTTAGTAACCCAAATAGGTTAGGGGGGACCCAAATAGGTTAGTAAGCCAAATAGGTTAGTAACCCAAATAGGTTAGTAACCGAAATAGTTTAGTAACCCAAATAGGTTAGTAAGCCAAATAGGTTAGTAACCCAAATAGGTTAGTAACCCAAATAGGTTAGTATCCCAAATAGTTTAGTAACCCAAATAGGTTAGTAAGCCAAATAGGTTAGTAACCCAAATAGGTTAGTAACCCAAATAGGTTAGTATCCCAAATAGGTTAGTAACCCAAATAGGTTAGGGGGGACCCAAATAGGTTAGTAAGCCAAATAGGTTAGTAACCCAAATAGGTTAGTAACCGAAATAGTTTAGTAACCCAAATAGGTTAGTAAGCCAAATAGGTTAGTAACCCAAATAGGTTAGTAACCCAAATAGGTTAGTATCCCAAATAGGTTAGTAACCCAAATAGGTTAGTAACCCAAATAGTTTAGTAACCCAAATAGGTTAGTAAGCCAAATAGGTTAGTAACCCAAATAGGTTAGGGGGGACCCAAATAGGTTAGTAACCCAAATAGGTTAGTAACCCAAATAGGTTAGTAAGCCAAATAGGTTAGTAACCCAAATAGGTTAGTAACCCAAATAGGTTAGTAACCCAAATAGGTTAGTAACCCAAATAGGTTATGGGGGACCCAAATACGTTAGTAAGCCAAATAGGTTAGTAAGCCAAATAGGTTAGTAACCGAAATAGGTTAGTAACCCAAATAGGTTAGTAACCCAAATAGGTTAGTAACCCAAATAGGTTATGGGGGACCCAAATACGTTAGTAACCCAAATAGGTTAGTAAGCCAAATAGGTTAGTAACCCAAATAGGTTAGTAACCCAAATAGGTTAGTAACCCAAATAGGTTAGTAACCCAAATAGGTTAGTAACCCAAATAGGTTAGGGGGGACCCAAATAGGTTAGTAAGCCAAATAGGTTAGTAAGCCAAATAGGTTAGTAACCCAAAAAGGTTAGTAACCCAAATAGTTTAGTAACCCAAATAGGTTAGTAACCCAAATAGGTTAGTAACCCAAATTGGGTAGGGGGGACCCAAATAGGTTAGTAACCCAAATAGGTTAGTAACCCAAATAGGTTAGTAAGCCAAATAGGTTAGTAACACAAATAGGTTAGTAAGCCAAATAGGTTAGTAACCCAAATAGGGGGGACCCAAATAGGTTAGTAACCCAAATAGGTTAGTAACCCAAATAGGTTAGTAAGCCAAATAGGTTAGTAACACAAATAGGTTAGTAACCCAAATATGTTAGTAACCCAAATAGGTTAGTAAGCCAAATAGGTTAGTAAAACAAATAGGTTAGTAACCCAAATAGGTTAGTAACCCAAATAGGTTAGTAACCCAAATAGGTTAGTAAGCCAAATAGGTTAGTAACCCAAATAGGTTCGGTTAGTAAGCCAAATAGGTTAGTAACCCAAATAGGTTAGGGGGGACCCAAATAGGTTAGTAAGCCAAATAGGTTAGTAACCCAAATAGGTTAGTAACCGAAATAGTTTAGTAACCCAAATAGGTTAGTAAGCCAAATAGGTTAGTAACCCAAATAGGTTAGTAACCCAAATAGGTTAGTATCCCAAATAGGTTAGTAACCCAAATAGTTTAGTAACCCAAATAGGTTAGTAAGCCAAATAGGTTAGTAACCCAAATAGGTTAGTAACCCAAATAGTTTAGTAACCCAAATAGGTTAGTAACCCAAATAGGTTAGGGGGGACCCAAATAGGTTAGTAACCCAAATAG
Organism: Nemertoderma westbladi; assembly: GCA_032718475.1. Taxonomy (NCBI): domain Eukaryota; kingdom Metazoa; phylum Xenacoelomorpha; order Nemertodermatida; family Nemertodermatidae; genus Nemertoderma; species Nemertoderma westbladi. Next base: position 24,986 of record JAUCBJ010004684.1, read on the forward strand.
GTTAGTAACCCAAATAGGTTAGTAAGCCAAATAGGTTAGTAACACAAATAGGTTAGTAACCCAAATAGTTTAGTAACCCAAATAGGTTAGTAAGCCAAATAGGTTAGTAACGCAAATAGGTTAGTAACCCAAATAGGTTAGTAACCCAAATAGGTTAGTAACCCAAATAGGTTAGTAAGCCAAATAGGTTAGTAACCCAAATAGGTTCGGTTAGTAAGCCAAATAGGTTAGTAACCCAAATAGGTTAGTAACCCAAATAGGTTAGTAAGCCAAATAGGTTAGTAACACAAATAGGTTAGTAACCCAAATAGTTTAGTAACCCAAATAGGTTAGTAAGCCAAATAGGTTAGTAACGCAAATAGGTTAGTAACCCAAATAGGTTAGTAACCCAAATAGGTTAGTAACCCAAATAGGTTAGTAAGCCAAATAGGTTAGTAACACAAATAGGTTAGTAAGCCAAATAGGTTAGTAACCCAAATAGGTTAGGGGGGACCCAAATAGGTTAGTAACCCAAATAGGTTAGTAACCCAAATAGGTTAGTAACCCAAATAGGTTAGTAACCCAAATAGGTTAGTAAGCCAAATAGGTTAGTAACCCAAATAGGTTCGGTTAGTAAGCCAAATAGGTTAGTAAGCCAAATAGGTTAGTAACCGAAATAGGTTAGTAACCCAAATAGGTTAGTAACCCAAATAGGTTAGTAACCCAAATAGGTTAGTAACCCAAATAGGTTATGGGGGACCCAAATACGTTAGTAACCCAAATAGGTTAGTAAGCCAAATAGGTTAGTAACCCAAATAGGTTAGTAACCCAAATAGGTTAGTAACCCAAATAGGTTAGGGGGGACCCAAATAGGTTAGTAACCCAAATAGGTTAGTAACCCAAATAGGTTAGTAACCCAAATAGGTTAGTAACCCAAATAGGTTAGTAACCCAAATAGGTTAGGGGGGACCCAAATAGGTTAGTAACCCAAATAGGTTAGTAACCCAAATAGGTTAGGGGGGACCCAAATAGGTTAGTAACCCAAATAGGTTAGTAACCCAAGTAGGTTAGTAAGCCAAATAGGTTAGTAACCCAAATAGGTTAGTAACCCAAATAGGTTAGTAACCCAAATAGGTTATGGGGGACCCAAATACGTTAGTAAGCCAAATAGGTTAGTAACCCAAATAGGTTAGTAACCGAAATAGGTTAGTAACCCAAATAGGTTAGTAACCCAAATAGGTTAGTAACCCAAATAGGTTAGTAACCCAAATAGGTTATGGGGGACCCAAATACGTTAGTAACCCAAATAGGTTAGTAAGCCAAATAGGTTAGTAACCCAAATAGGTTAGTAACCCAAATAGGTTAGTAACCCAAATAGGTTAGTAACCCAAATAGGTTAGGGGGGACCCAAATAGGTTAGTAAGCCAAATAGGTTAGTAAGCCAAATAGGTTAGTAACCCAAAAAGGTTAGTAACCCAAATAGTTTAGTAACCCAAATAGGTTAGTAACCCAAATAGGTTAGTAACCCAAATTGGGTAGGGGGGACCCAAATAGGTTAGTAACCCAAATAGGTTAGTAACCCAAATAGGTTAGTAAGCCAAATAGGTTAGTAACACAAATAGGTTAGTAAGCCAAATAGGTTAGTAACCCAAATAGGGGGGACCCAAATAGGTTAGTAACCCAAATAGGTTAGTAACCCAAATAGGTTAGTAAGCCAAATAGGTTAGTAACACAAATAGGTTAGTAACCCAAATAGGTTAGTAACCCAAATAGGTTAGTAAGCCAAATAGGTTAGTAAAACAAATAGGTTAGTAACCCAAATAGGTTAGTAACCCAAATAGGTTAGTAACCCAAATAGGTTAGTAAGCCAAATAGGTTAGTAACCCAAATAGGTTCGGTTAGTAAGCCAAATAGGTTAGTAACCCAAATATGTTAGGGGGGACCCAAATAGGTTAGTAAGCCAAATAGGTTAGTAACCCAAATAGGTTAGTAACCGAAATAGTTTAGTAACCCAAATAGGTTAGTAAGCCAAATAGGTTAGTAACCCAAATAGGTTAGTAACCCAAATAGGTTAGTATCCCAAATAGGTTAGTAACCCAAATAGGTTAGGGGGGACCCAAATAGGTTAGTAACCCAAATAGGTTAGGGGGGACCCAAATAGGTTAGTAAGCCAAATAGGTTAGTAACCCAAATAGGTTAGTAACCGAAATAGTTTAGTAACCCAAATAGGTTAGTAAGCCAAATAGGTTAGTAACCCAAATAGGTTAGTAACCCAAATAGGTTAGTATCCCAAATAGTTTAGTAACCCAAATAGGTTAGTAAGCCAAATAGGTTAGTAACCCAAATAGGTTAGTAACCCAAATAGGTTAGTATCCCAAATAGGTTAGTAACCCAAATAGGTTAGGGGGGACCCAAATAGGTTAGTAAGCCAAATAGGTTAGTAACCCAAATAGGTTAGTAACCGAAATAGTTTAGTAACCCAAATAGGTTAGTAAGCCAAATAGGTTAGTTAACCAAATAGGTTAGTAACCCAAATAGGTTAGTATCCCAAATAGGTTAGTAACCCAAATAGGTTAGGGGGGACCCAAATAGGTTAGTAACCCAAATAGGTTAGGGGGGACCCAGGGACCCAAATAGGTTAGTAACCCAAATAGGTTAGGGGGGACCCAAATAGGTTAGTAAGCCAAATAGGTTAGTAACCCAAATAGGTTAGTAACCGAAATAGTTTAGTAACCCAAATAGGTTAGTAAGCCAAATAGGTTAGTAACCCAAATAGGTTAGTAACCCAAATAGGTTAGTATCCCAAATAGTTTAGTAACCCAAATAGGTTAGTAAGCCAAATAGGTTAGTAACCCAAATAGGTTAGTAACCCAAATAGGTTAGTAACCCAAATAGGTTAGTATCCCAAATAGGTTAGTAACCCAAATAGGTTAGGGGGGACCCAAATAGGTTAGTAAGCCAAATAGGTTAGTAACCCAAATAGGTTAGTAACCGAAATAGTTTAGTAACCCAAATAGGTTAGTAAGCCAAATAGGTTAGTAACCCAAATAGGTTAGTAACCCAAATAGGTTAGTATCCCAAATAGGTTAGTAACCCAAATAGGTTAGTAACCCAAATAGTTTAGTAACCCAAATAGGTTAGTAAGCCAAATAGGTTAGTAACCCAAATAGGTTAGGGGGGACCCAAATAGGTTAGTAACCCAAATAGGTTAGTAACCCAAATAGGTTAGTAAGCCAAATAGGTTAGTAACCCAAATAGGTTAGTAACCCAAATAGGTTAGTAACCCAAATAGGTTAGTAACCCAAATAGGTTAGTAACCCAAATAGGTTAGGGGGGACCCAAATAGGTTAGTAACCCAAATAGGTTAGTAACCCAAATAGGTTAGTAACCCAAATAGGTTAGTAACCCAAATAGGTTAGTAACCCAAATAGGTTAGGGGGGACCCAAATAGGTTAGTAACCCAAATAGGTTAGTAACCCAAATAGGTTAGGGGGGACCCAAATAGGTTAGTAACCCAAATAGGTTAGTAACCCAAATAGGTTAGTAAGCCAAATAGGTTAGTAACCCAAATAGGTTAGTAACCCAAATAGGTTAGTAACCCAAATAGGTTAGTAACCCAAATAGGTTAGTAACCCAAATAGGTTATGGGGGACCCAAATACGTTAGTAAGCCAAATAGGTTAGTAACCCAAATAGGTTAGTAACCGAAATAGGTTAGTAACCCAAATAGGTTAGTAACCCAAATAGGTTAGTAACCCAAATAGGTTAGTAACCCAAATAGGTTATGGGGGACCCAAATACGTTAGTAACCCAAATAGGTTAGTAAGCCAAATAGGTTAGTAACCCAAATAGGTTAGTAACCCAAATAGGTTAGTAACCCAAATAGGTTAGTAACCCAAATAGGTTAGGGGGGACCCAAATAGGTTAGTAAGCCAAATAGGTTAGTAAGCCAAATAGGTTAGTAACCCAAAAAGGTTAGTAACCCAAATAGTTTAGTAACCCAAATAGGTTAGTAACCCAAATAGGTTAGTAACCCAAATTGGGTAGGGGGGACCCAAATAGGTTAGTAACCCAAATAGGTTAGTAACCCAAATAGGTTAGTAAGCCAAATAGGTTAGTAACACAAATAGGTTAGTAAGCCAAATATGTTAGTAACCCAAATAGGGGGGACCCAAATAGGTTAGTAACCCAAATAGGTTAGTAACCCAAATAGGTTAGTAAGCCAAATAGGTTAGTAACACAAATAGGTTAGTAACCCAAATAGGTTAGTAACCCAAATAGGTTAGTAAGCCAAATAGGTTAGTAAAACAAATAGGTTAGTAACCCAAATAGGTTAGTAACCCAAATAGGTTAGTAACCCAAATAGGTTAGTAAGCCAAATAGGTTAGTAACCCAAATAGGTTCGGTTAGTAAGCCAAATAGGTTAGTAACCCAAATAGGTTAGGGGGGACCCAAATAGGTTAGTAAGCCAAATAGGTTAGTAACCCAAATAGGTTAGTAACCGAAATAGTTTAGTAACCCAAATAGGTTAGTAAGCCAAATAGGTTAGTAACCCAAATAGGTTAGTAACCCAAATAGGTTAGTATCCCAAATAGGTTAGTAACCCAAATAGGTTAGGGGGGACCCAAATAGGTTAGTAACCCAAATAGGTTAGGGGGGACCCAAATAGGTTAGTAAGCCAAATAGGTTAGTAACCCAAATAGGTTAGTAACCGAAATAGTTTAGTAACCCAAATAGGTTAGTAAGCCAAATAGGTTAGTAACCCAAATAGGTTAGTAACCCAAATAGGTTAGTATCCCAAATAGTTTAGTAACCCAAATAGGTTAGTAAGCCAAATAGGTTAGTAACCCAAATAGGTTAGTAACCCAAATAGGTTAGTATCCCAAATAGGTTAGTAACCCAAATAGGTTAGGGGGGACCCAAATAGGTTAGGGGGGACCCAAATAGGTTAGTAAGCCAAATAGGTTAGTAACCCAAATAGGTTAGTAACCGAAATAGTTTAGTAACCCAAATAGGTTAGTAAGCCAAATAGGTTAGTAACCCAAATAGGTTAGTAACCCAAATAGGTTAGTATCCCAAATAGGTTAGTAACCCAAATAGGTTAGGGGGGACCCAAATAGGTTAGTAACCCAAATAGGTTAGGGGGGACCCAGGGACCCAAATAGGTTAGTAACCCAAATAGGTTAGGGGGGACCCAAATAGGTTAGTAAGCCAAATAGGTTAGTAACCCAAATAGGTTAGTAACCGAAATAGTTTAGTAACCCAAATAGGTTAGTAAGCCAAATAGGTTAGTAACCCAAATAGGTTAGTAACCCAAATAGGTTAGTATCCCAAATAGTTTAGTAACCCAAATAGGTTAGTAAGCCAAATAGGTTAGTAACCCAAATAGGTTAGTAACCCAAATAGGTTAGTAACCCAAATAGGTTAGTATCCCAAATAGGTTAGTAACCCAAATAGGTTAGGGGGGACCCAAATAGGTTAGTAAGCCAAATAGGTTAGTAACCCAAATAGGTTAGTAACCGAAATAGTTTAGTAACCCAAATAGGTTAGTAAGCCAAATAGGTTAGTAACCCAAATAGGTTAGTAACCCAAATAGGTTAGTATCCCAAATAGGTTAGTAACCCAAATAGGTTAGTAACCCAAATAGTTTAGTAACCCAAATAGGTTAGTAAGCCAAATAGGTTAGTAACCCAAATAGGTTAGGGGGGACCCAAATAGGTTAGTAACCCAAATAGGTTAGTAACCCAAATAGGTTAGTAAGCCAAATAGGTTAGTAACCCAAATAGGTTAGTAACCCAAATAGGTTAGTAACCCAAATAGGTTAGTAACCCAAATAGGTTATGGGGGACCCAAATACGTTAGTAACCCAAATAGGTTAGTAAGCCAAATAGGTTAGTAACCCAAATAGGTTAGTAACCCAAATTGGTTAGTAACCCAAATAGGTTAGTGACCCAAATAGGTTAGTAACCCAAATAGGTTAGGGGGGACCCAAATAGGTTAGTAAGCCAAATAGGTTAGTAAGCCAAATAGGTTAGTAACCCAAAAAGGTTAGTAACCCAAATAGTTTAGTAACCCAAATAGGTTAGTAACCCAAATAGGTTAGTAACCCAAATTGGGTAGGGGGGACCCAAATAGGTTAGTAACCCAAATAGGTTAGTAACCCAAATAGGTTAGTAAGCCAAATAGGTTAGTAACACAAATAGGTTAGTAAGCCAAATAGGTTAGTAACCCAAATAGGGGGGACCCAAATAGGTTAGTAACCCAAATAGGTTAGTAACCCAAATAGGTTAGTAAGCCAAATAGGTTAGTAACACAAATAGGTTAGTAACCCAAATAGGTTAGTAACCCAAATAGGTTAGTAAGCCAAATAGGTTAGTAAAACAAATAGGTTAGTAACCCAAATAGGTTAGTAACCCAAATAGGTTAGTAACCCAAATAGGTTAGTAAGCCAAATAGGTTAGTAACCCAAATAGGTTCGGTTAGTAAGCCAAATAGGTTAGTAACCCAAATAGGTTAGGGGGGACCCAAATAGGTTAGTAAGCCAAATAGGTTAGTAACCCAAATAGGTTAGTAACCGAAATAGTTTAGTAACCCAAATAGGTTAGTAAGCCAAATAGGTTAGTAACCCAAATAGGTTAGTAACCCAAATAGGTTAGTATCCCAAATAGGTTAGTAACCCAAATAGTTTAGTAACCCAAATAGGTTAGTAAGCCAAATAGGTTAGTAACCCAAATAGGTTAGTAACCCAAATAGTTTAGTAACCCAAATAGGTTAGTAACCCAAATAGGTTAGGGGGGACCCAAATAGGTTAGTAACCCAAATAGGTTAGTAACCCAAATAGGTTAGTAACACAAATAGGTTAGTAACCCAAATAGTTTAGTAACCCAAATAGGTTAGTAAGCCAAATAGGTTAGTAACGCAAATAGGTTAGTAACCCAAATAGGTTAGTAACCCAAATAGGTTAGTAACCCAAATAGGTTAGTAAGCCAAATAGGTTAGTAACCCAAATAGGTTCGGTTAGTAAGCCAAATAGGTTAGTAACCCAAATAGGTTAGTAACCCAAATAGGTTAGTAAGCCAAATAGGTTAGTAACACAAATAGGTTAGTAACCCAAATAGTTTAGTAACCCAAATAGGTTAGTAAGCCAAATAGGTTAGTAACGCAAATAGGTTAGTAACCCAAATAGGTTAGTAACCCAAATAGGTTATGGGGGACCCAAATACGTTAGTAACCCAAATAGGTTAGTAAGCCAAATAGGTTAGTAACCCAAATAGGTTAGTAACCCAAATAGGTTAGTAACCCAAATAGGTTAGTGACCCAAATAGGTTAGTAACCCAAATAGGTTAGGGGGGACCCAAATAGGTTAGTAAGCCAAATAGGTTAGTAAGCCAAATAGGTTAGTAACCCAAAAAGGTTAGTAACCCAAATAGTTTAGTAACCCAAATAGGTTAGTAACCCAAATGGGTTAGTAACCCAAATTGGGTAGGGGGGACCCAAATAGGTTAGTAACCCAAATAGGTTAGTAACCCAAATAGGTTAGTAAGCCAAATAGGTTAGTAACACAAATAGGTTAGTAAGCCAAATAGGTTAGTAACCCAAATAGGGGGGACCCAAATAGGTTAGTAACCCAAATAGGTTAGTAACCCAAATAGGTTAGTAAGCCAAATAGGTTAGTAACACAAATAGGTTAGTAACCCAAATAGGTTAGTAACCCAAATAGGTTAGTAAGCCAAATAGGTTAGTAAAACAAATAGGTTAGTAACCCAAATAGGTTAGTAACCCAAATAGGTTAGTAAGCCAAATAGGTTAGTAACCCAAATAGGTTCGGTTAGTAAGCCAAATAGGTTAGTAACCCAAATAGGTTAGGGGGGACCCAAATAGGTTAGTAAGCCAAATAGGTTAGTAACCCAAATAGGTTAGTAACCGAAATAGTTTAGTAACCCAAATAGGTTAGTAAGCCAAATAGGTTAGTAACCCAAATAGGTTAGTAACCCAAATAGGTTAGTATCCCAAATAGGTTAGTAACCCAAATAGTTTAGTAACCCAAATAGGTTAGTAAGCCAAATAGGTTAGTAACCCAAATAGGTTAGTAACCCAAATAGTTTAGTAACCCAAATAGGTTAGTAACCCAAATAGGTTAGGGGGGACCCAAATAGGTTAGTAACCCAAATAGGTTAGTAACCCAAATAGGTTAGTAAGCCAAATAGGTTAGTAACACAAATAGGTTAGTAACCCAAATAGTTTAGTAACCCAAATAGGTTAGTAAGCCAAATAGGTTAGTAACGCAAATAGGTTAGTAACCCAAATAGGTTAGTAACCCAAATAGGTTAGTAACCCAAATAGGTTAGTAAGCCAAATAGGTTAGTAACCCAAATAGGTTCGGTTAGTAAGCCAAATAGGTTAGTAACCCAAATAGGTTAGTAACCCAAATAGGTTAGTAAGCCAAATAGGTTAGTAACACAAATAGGTTAGTAACCCAAATAGTTTAGTAACCCAAATAGGTTAGTAAGCCAAATAGGTTAGTAACGCAAATAGGTTAGTAACCCAAATAGGTTAGTAACCCAAATAGGTTAGTAACTCAAATAGGTTAGTAAGCCAAATAGGTTAGTAACACAAATAGGTTAGTAAGCCAAATAGGTTAGTAACCCAAATAGGTTAGGGGGGACCCAAATAGGTTAGTAACCCAAATAGGTTAGTAACCCAAATAGGTTAGTAAGCCAAATAGGTTAGTAACACAAATAGGTTAGTAACCCAAATAGTTTAGTAACCCAAATAGGTTAGTAAGCCAAATAGGTTAGTAACGCAAATAGGTTAGTAACCCAAATAGGTTAGTAACCCAAATAGGTTAGTAACCCAAATAGGTTAGTAAGCCAAATAGGTTAGTAACCCAAATAGGTTCGGTTAGTAAGCCAAATAGGTTAGTAACCCAAATAGGTTAGTAACCCAAATAGGATAGTAACCCAAATAGGTTAGTAACCCAAATAGGTTAGGCGGGACCCAAATAGGTTAGTAAGCCAAATAGGTTAGTAACCCAAATAGGTTAGTAACCGAAATAGTTTAGTAACCCAAATAGGTTAGTAAGCCAAATAGCTTAGTAACCCAAATAGGTTAGTAACCCAAATAGGTTAGTAACCCAAATAGGTTAGTAACCCAAATAGTTTAGTAACCCAAATAGGTTAGTAAGCCAAATAGGTTAGTAACCCAAATTGGGTAGTAACCCAAATAGGTTCGTAACCCAAATAGGTTAGGCGGGACCCAAATAGGTTAGTAAGCCAAATAGGTTAGTAACCCAAATAGGTTAGTAACCGAAATAGTTTAGTAACCCAAATAGGTTAGTAAGCCAAATAGCTTAGTAACCCAAATAGGTTAGTAACCCAAATAGGTTAGTAACCCAAATAGGTTAGTAACCCAAATAGTTTAGTAACCCAAATAGGTTAGTAAGCCAAATAGGTTAGTAATCCAAATAGGTTAGTGAGCCAAATAGGTTAGTAACCCAAATAGGTTAGTAACACAAATAGGTTAGTAACCCAAATAGGTTAGTAAGCCAAATAGGTTAGTAACCCAAATAGGTTAGTAACACAAATAGGTTAGTAAGCCAAATAGGTTAGTAACCCAAATAGGTTAGTATCCCAAATAGGTTAGTATCCCAAATAGGTTAGTAAGCGAAATAGGTTAGTAACCCAAATAGGTTAGTAAGCCAAATAGGTTAGTAACCCAAATAGGTTAGTAAGCCAAATAGGTTAGTAACCCAAATAGGTTAGTAAGCCAAATAGGTTAGTGAGCCAAATAGGTTAGTAACCCAAATAGGTTAGTAACACAAATAGGTTAGTAAGCCAAATAGGTTAGTAACCCAAATAGGTTAGTAACACAAATAGGTTAGTAAGCCAAATAGGTTAGTAACCCAAATAGGTTCGGTTAGTAAGCCAAATAGGTTAGTAACCCAAATAGGTTAGTAACACAAATAGGTTAGTAACCCAAATAGGTTCGGTTAGTAAGCCAAATAGGTTAGTAACCCAAATAGGTTAGTAACCCAAATAAGTTAGTAACCCAAATAGGTTAGTAACCCAAATATGTTAGGGGGGACCCAAATAGGTTAGTAGGCCAAATAGGTTAGTAACCCAAATAGGTTAGTAGGCCAAATAGGTTAGTAACCCAAATAGGTTAGTAACCGAAATAGTTTAGTAACCCAAATAGGTTAGTAACCCAAATAGGTTAGTAACCCAAATAGGTTAGTAAGCCAAATAGGTTAGTAACCCAAATAGGTTCGGTTAGTAAGCCAAATAGGTTAGTAACCCAAATAGGTTAGGGGGGACCCAAATAGGTTAGTAAGCCAAATAGGTTAGTAACCCAAATAGGTTAGTAACCGAAATAGTTTAGTAACCCAAATAGGTTAGTAAGCCAAATAGGTTAGTAACCCAAATAGGTTAGTAACCCAAATAGGTTAGTATCCCAAATAGGTTAGTAACCCAAATAGTTTAGTAACCCAAATAGGTTAGTAAGCCAAATAGGTTAGTAACCCAAATAGGTTAGTAACCCAAATAGTTTAGTAACCCAAATAGGTTAGTAACCCAAATAGGTTAGGGGGGACCCAAATAGGTTAGTAACCCAAATAGGTTAGTAACCCAAATAGGTTAGTAAGCCAAATAGGTTAGTAACACAAATAGGTTAGTAACCCAAATAGTTTAGTAACCCAAATAGGTTAGTAAGCCAAATAGGTTAGTAACGCAAATAGGTTAGTAACCCAAATAGGTTAGTAACCCAAATAGGTTAGTAACCCAAATAGGTTAGTAAGCCAAATAGGTTAGTAACCCAAATAGGTTCGGTTAGTAAGCCAAATAGGTTAGTAACCCAAATAGGTTAGTAACCCAAATAGGTTAGTAAGCCAAATAGGTTAGTAACACAAATAGGTTAGTAACCCAAATAGTTTAGTAACCCAAATAGGTTAGTAAGCCAAATAGGTTAGTAACGCAAATAGGTTAGTAACCCAAATAGGTTAGTAACCCAAATAGGTTAGTAACCCAAATAGGTTAGTAAGCCAAATAGGTTAGTAACACAAATAGGTTAGTAAGCCAAATAGGTTAGTAACCCAAATAGGTTAGGGGGGACCCAAATAGGTTAGTAACCCAAATAGGTTAGTAACCCAAATAGGTTAGTAAGCCAAATAGGTTAGTAACACAAATAGGTTAGTAACCCAAATAGTTTAGTAACCCAAATAGGTTAGTAAGCCAAATAGGTTAGTAACGCAAATAGGTTAGTAACCCAAATAGGTTAGTAACCCAAATAGGTTAGTAACCCAAATAGGTTAGTAAGCCAAATAGGTTAGTAACCCAAATAGGTTCGGTTAGTAAGCCAAATAGGTTAGTAAGCCAAATAGGTTAGTAACCGAAATAGGTTAGTAACCCAAATAGGTTAGTAACCCAAATAGGTTAGTAACCCAAATAGGTTAGTAACCCAAATAGGTTATGGGGGACCCAAATACGTTAGTAACCCAAATAGGTTAGTAAGCCAAATAGGTTAGTAACCCAAATAGGTTAGTAACCCAAATAGGTTAGTAACCCAAATAGGTTAGGGGGGACCCAAATAGGTTAGTAACCCAAATAGGTTAGTAACCCAAATAGGTTAGTAACCCAAATAGGTTAGTAACCCAAATAGGTTAGTAACCCAAATAGGTTAGTAACCCAAATAGGTTAGGGGGGACCCAAATAGGTTAGTAACCCAAATAGGTTAGTAACCCAAATAGGTTAGTAACCCAAATAGGTTAGGGGGGACCCAAATAGGTTAGTAACCCAAATAGGTTAGTAACCCAAATAGGTTAGTGAGCCAAATAGGTTAGTAACCCAAATAGGTTAGTAACACAAATAGGTTAGTAACCCAAATAGGTTAGTAAGCCAAATAGGTTAGTAACCCAAATAGGTTAGTAACACAAATAGGTTAGTAAGCCAAATAGGTTAGTAACCCAAATAGGTTAGTATCCCAAATAGGTTAGTATCCCAAATAGGTTAGTAAGCGAAATAGGTTAGTAACCCAAATAGGTTAGTAAGCCAAATAGGTTAGTAACCCAAATAGGTTAGTAAGCCAAATAGGTTAGTAACCCAAATAGGTTAGTAAGCCAAATAGGTTAGTGAGCCAAATAGGTTAGTAACCCAAATAGGTTAGTAACACAAATAGGTTAGTAAGCCAAATAGGTTAGTAACCCAAATAGGTTAGTAACACAAATAGGTTAGTAAGCCAAATAGGTTAGTAACCCAAATAGGTTCGGTTAGTAAGCCAAATAGGTTAGTAACCCAAATAGGTTAGTAACACAAATAGGTTAGTAACCCAAATAGGTTCGGTTAGTAAGCCAAATAGGTTAGTAACCCAAATAGGTTAGTAACCCAAATAAGTTAGTAACCCAAATAGGTTAGTAACCCAAATATGTTAGGGGGGACCCAAATAGGTTAGTAGGCCAAATAGGTTAGTAACCCAAATAGGTTAGTAGGCCAAATAGGTTAGTAACCCAAATAGGTTAGTAACCGAAATAGTTTAGTAACCCAAATAGGTTAGTAACCCAAATAGGTTAGTAACCCAAATAGGTTAGTAAGCCAAATAGGTTAGTAACCCAAATAGGTTCGGTTAGTAAGCCAAATAGGTTAGTAACCCAAATAGGTTAGGGGGGACCCAAATAGGTTAGTAAGCCAAATAGGTTAGTAACCCAAATAGGTTAGTAACCGAAATAGTTTAGTAACCCAAATAGGTTAGTAAGCCAAATAGGTTAGTAACCCAAATAGGTTAGTAACCCAAATAGGTTAGTATCCCAAATAGGTTAGTAACCCAAATAGTTTAGTAACCCAAATAGGTTAGTAAGCCAAATAGGTTAGTAACCCAAATAGGTTAGTAACCCAAATAGTTTAGTAACCCAAATAGGTTAGTAACCCAAATAGGTTAGGGGGGACCCAAATAGGTTAGTAACCCAAATAGGTTAGTAACCCAAATAGGTTAGTAAGCCAAATAGGTTAGTAACACAAATAGGTTAGTAACCCAAATAGTTTAGTAACCCAAATAGGTTAGTAAGCCAAATAGGTTAGTAACGCAAATAGGTTAGTAACCCAAATAGGTTAGTAACCCAAATAGGTTAGTAACCCAAATAGGTTAGTAAGCCAAATAGGTTAGTAACCCAAATAGGTTCGGTTAGTAAGCCAAATAGGTTAGTAACCCAAATAGGTTAGTAACCCAAATAGGTTAGTAAGCCAAATAGGTTAGTAACACAAATAGGTTAGTAACCCAAATAGTTTAGTAACCCAAATAGGTTAGTAAGCCAAATAGGTTAGTAACGCAAATAGGTTAGTAACCCAAATAGGTTAGTAACCCAAATAGGTTAGTAACCCAAATAGGTTAGTAAGCCAAATAGGTTAGTAACACAAATAGGTTAGTAAGCCAAATAGGTTAGTAACCCAAATAGGTTAGGGGGGACCCAAATAGGTTAGTAACCCAAATAGGTTAGTAACCCAAATAGGTTAGTAAGCCAAATAGGTTAGTAACACAAATAGGTTAGTAACCCAAATAGTTTAGTAACCCAAATAGGTTAGTAAGCCAAATAGGTTAGTAACGCAAATAGGTTAGTAACCCAAATAGGTTAGTAACCCAAATAGGTTAGTAACCCAAATAGGTTAGTAAGCCAAATAGGTTAGTAACCCAAATAGGTTCGGTTAGTAAGCCAAATAGGTTAGTAAGCCAAATAGGTTAGTAACCGAAATAGGTTAGTAACCCAAATAGGTTAGTAACCCAAATAGGTTAGTAACCCAAATAGGTTAGTAACCCAAATAGGTTATGGGGGACCCAAATACGTTAGTAACCCAAATAGGTTAGTAAGCCAAATAGGTTAGTAACCCAAATAGGTTAGTAACCCAAATAGGTTAGTAACCCAAATAGGTTAGGGGGGACCCAAATAGGTTAGTAACCCAAATAGGTTAGTAACCCAAATAGGTTAGTAACCCAAATAGGTTAGTAACCCAAATAGGTTAGTAACCCAAATAGGTTAGTAACCCAAATAGGTTAGGGGGGACCCAAATAGGTTAGTAACCCAAATAGGTTAGTAACCCAAATAGGTTAGTAACCCAAATAGGTTAGGGGGGACCCAAATAGGTTAGTAACCCAAATAGGTTAGTAACCCAAATAGGTTAGTAAGCCAAATAGGTTAGTAACCCAAATAGGTTAGTAACCCAAATAGGTTAGTAACCCAAATAGGTTAGTAACCCAAATAGGTTATGGGGGACCCAAATACGTTAGTAAGCCAAATAGGTTAGTAACCCAAATAGGTTAGTAACCGAAATAGGTTAGTAACCCAAATAGGTTAGTAACCCAAATAGGTTAGTAACCCAAATAGGTTAGTAACCCAAATAGGTTATGGGGGACCCAAATACGTTAGTAACCCAAATAGGTTAGTAAGCCAAATAGGTTAGTAACCCAAATAGGTTAGTAACCCAAATAGGTTAGTAACCCAAATAGGTTAGTAACCCAAATAGGTTAGGGGGGACCCAAATAGGTTAGTAAGCCAAATAGGTTAGTAAGCCAAATAGGTTAGTAACCCAAAAAGGTTAGTAACCCAAATAGTTTAGTAACCCAAATAGGTTAGTAACCCAAATAGGTTAGTAACCCAAATTGGGTAGGGGGGACCCAAATAGGTTAGTAACCCAAATAGGTTAGTAACCCAAATAGGTTAGTAAGCCAAATAGGTTAGTAACACAAATAGGTTAGTAACCCAAATAGGGGGGACCCAAATAGGTTAGTAACCCAAATAGGTTAGTAACCCAAATAGGTTAGTAAGCCAAATAGGTTAGTAACACAAATAGGTTAGTAACCCAAATAGGTTAGTAACCCAAATAGGTTAGTAAGCCAAATAGGTTAGTAAAACAAATAGATTAGTAACCCAAATAGGTTAGTAACCCAAATAGGTTAGTAACCCAAATAGGTTAGTAAGCCAAATAGGTTAGTAACCCAAATAGGTTCGGTTAGTAAGCCAAATAGGTTAGTAACCCAAATAGGTTAGGGGGGACCCAAATAGGTTAGTAAGCCAAATAGGTTAGTAACCCAAATAGGTTAGTAACCGAAATAGTTTAGTAACCCAAATAGGTTAGTAAGCCAAATAGGTTAGTAACCCAAATAGGTTAGTAACCCAAATAGGTTAGTATCCCAAATAGGTTAGTAACCCAAATAGGTTAGGGGGGACCCAAATAGGTTAGTAACCCAAATAGGTTAGGGGGGACCCAAATAGGTTAGTAAGCCAAATAGGTTAGTAACCCAAATAGGTTAGTAACCGAAATAGTTTAGTAACCCAAATAGGTTAGTAAGCCAAATAGGTTAGTAACCCAAATAGGTTAGTAACCCAAATAGGTTAGTATCCCAAATAGTTTAGTAACCCAAATAGGTTAGTAAGCCAAATAGGTTAGTAACCCAAATAGGTTAGTAACCCAAATAGGTTAGTATCCCAAATAGGTTAGTAACCCAAATAGGTTAGGGGGGACCCAAATAGGTTAGTAAGCCAAATAGGTTAGTAACCCAAATAGGTTAGTAACCGAAATAGTTTAGTAACCCAAATAGGTTAGTAAGCCAAATAGGTTAGTAACCCAAATAGGTTAGTAACCCAAATAGGTTAGTATCTCAAATAGGTTAGTAACCCAAATAGGTTAGGGGGGACCCAAATAGGTTAGTAACCCAAATAGGTTAGGGGGGACCCAAATAGGTTAGTAAGCCAAATAGGTTAGTAACCCAAATAGGTTAGTAACCGAAATAGTTTAGTAACCCAAATAGTTTAGTAACCCAAATAGGTTAGTAAGCCAAATAGGTTAGTAACCCAAATAGGTTAGTAACCCAAATAGGTTAGTATCCCAAATAGTTTAGTAACCCAAATAGGTTAGTAAGCCAAATAGGTTAGTAACCCAAATAGGTTAGTAACCCAAATAGGTTAGTATCCCAAATAGGTTAGTAACCCAAATAGGTTAGGGGGGACCCAAATAGGTTAGTAAGCCAAATAGGTTAGTAACCCAAATAGGTTAGTAACCGAAATAGTTTAGTAACCCAAATAGGTTAGTAAGCCAAATAGGTTAGTAACCCAAATAGGTTAGTAACCCAAATAGGTTAGTATCCCAAATAGGTTAGTAACCCAAATAGGTTAGTAACCCAAATAGTTTAGTAACCCAAATAGGTTAGTAAGCCAAATAGGTTAGTAACCCAAATAGGTTAGGGGGGACCCAAATAGGTTAGTAACCCAAATAGGTTAGTAACCCAAATAGGTTAGTAAGCCAAATAGGTTAGTAACCCAAATCGGTTAGTAACCCAAATAGGTTAGTAACCCAAATAGGTTAGTAACCCAAATAGGTTATGGGGGACCCAAATACGTTAGTAAGCCAAATAGGTTAGTAAGCCAAATAGGTTAGTAACCGAAATAGGTTAGTAACCCAAATAGGTTAGTAACCCAAATAGGTTAGTAACCCAAATAGGTTAGTAACCCAAATAGGTTATGGGGGACCCAAATACGTTAGTAACCCAAATAGGTTAGTAAGCCAAATAGGTTAGTAACCCAAATAGGTTAGTAACCCAAATTGGTTAGTAACCCAAATAGGTTAGTGACCCAAATAGGTTAGTAACCCAAATAGGTTAGGGGGGACCCAAATAGGTTAGTAAGCCAAATAGGTTAGTAAGCCAAATAGGTTAGTAACCCAAAAAGGTTAGTAACCCAAATAGTTTAGTAACCCAAATAGGTTAGTAACCCAAATAGGTTAGTAACCCAAATTGGGTAGGGGGGACCCAAATAGGTTAGTAACCCAAATAGGTTAGTAACCCAAATAGGTTAGTAAGCCAAATAGGTTAGTAACACAAATAGGTTAGTAAGCCAAATAGGTTAGTAACCCAAATAGGGGGGACCCAAATAGGTTAGTAACCCAAATAGGTTAGTAACCCAAATAGGTTATGGGGGACCCAAATACGTTAGTAAGCCAAATAGGTTAGTAACCCAAATAGGTTAGTAACCGAAATAGGTTAGTAACCCAAATAGGTTAGTAACCCAAATAGGTTAGTAACCCAAATAGGTTAGTAACCCAAATAGGTTATGGGGGACCCAAATACGTTAGTAACCCAAATAGGTTAGTAAGCCAAATAGGTTAGTAACCCAAATAGGTTAGTAACCCAAATAGGTTAGTAACCCAAATAGGTTAGTAACCCAAATAGGTTAGGGGGGACCCAAATAGGTTAGTAAGCCAAATAGGTTAGTAAGCCAAATAGGTTAGTAACCCAAAAAGGTTAGTAACCCAAATAGTTTAGTAACCCAAATAGGTTAGTAACCCAAATAGGTTAGTAACCCAAATTGGGTAGGGGGGACCCAAATAGGTTAGTAACCCAAATAGGTTAGTAACCCAAATAGGTTAGTAAGCCAAATAGGTTAGTAACACAAATAGGTTAGTAAGCCAAATAGGTTAGTAACCCAAATAGGGGGGACCCAAATAGGTTAGTAACCCAAATAGGTTAGTAACCCAAATAGGTTAGTAAGCCAAATAGGTTAGTAACACAAATAGGTTAGTAACCCAAATAGGTTAGTAACCCAAATAGGTTAGTAAGCCAAATAGGTTAGTAAAACAAATAGGTTAGTAACCCAAATAGGTTAGTAACCCAAATAGGTTAGTAACCCAAATAGGTTAGTAAGCCAAATAGGTTAGTAACCCAAATAGGTTCGGTTAGTAAGCCAAATAGGTTAGTAACCCAAATAGGTTAGGGGGGACCCAAATAGGTTAGTAAGCCAAATAGGTTAGTAACCCAAATAGGTTAGTAACCGAAATAGTTTAGTAACCCAAATAGGTTAGTAAGCCAAATAGGTTAGTAACCCAAATAGGTTAGTAACCCAAATAGGTTTGTATCCCAAATAGGTTAGTAACCCAAATAGGTTAGGGGGGACCCAAATAGGTTAGTAACCCAAATAGGTTAGGGGGGACCCAAATAGGTTAGTAAGCCAAATAGGTTAGTAACCCAAATAGGTTAGTAACCGAAATAGTTTAGTAACCCAAATAGGTTAGTAAGCCAAATAGGTTAGTAACCCAAATAGGTTAGTAACCCAAATAGGTTAGTATCCCAAATAGTTTAGTAACCCAAATAGGTTAGTAAGCCAAATAGGTTAGTAACCCAAATAGGTTAGTAACCCAAATAGGTTAGTATCCCAAATAGGTTAGTAACCCAAATAGGTTAGGGGGGACCCAAATAGGTTAGTAAGCCAAATAGGTTAGTAACCCAAATAGGTTAGTAACCGAAATAGTTTAGTAACCCAAATAGGTTAGTAAGCCAAATAGGTTAGTAACCCAAATAGGTTAGTAACCCAAATAGGTTAGTATCCCAAATAGGTTAGTAACCCAAATAGGTTAGGGGGGACCCAAATAGGTTAGTAACCCAAATAGGTTAGGGGGGACCCAAATAGGTTAGTAAGCCAAATAGGTTAGTAACCCAAATAGGTTAGTAACCGAAATAGTTTAGTAACCCAAATAGGTTAGTAAGCCAAATAGGTTAGTAACCCAAATAGGTTAGTAACCCAAATAGGTTAGTATCCCAAATAGTTTAGTAACCCAAATAGGTTAGTAAGCCAAATAGGTTAGTAACCCAAATAGGTTAGTAACCCAAATAGGTTAGTATCCCAAATAGGTTAGTAACCCAAATAGGTTAGGGGGGACCCAAATAGGTTAGTAAGCCAAATAGGTTAGTAACCCAAATAGGTTAGTAACCGAAATAGTTTAGTAACCCAAATAGGTTAGTAAGCCAAATAGGTTAGTAACCCAAATAGGTTAGTAACCCAAATAGGTTAGTATCCCAAATAGGTTAGTAACCCAAATAGGTTAGTAACCCAAATAGGTTAGTAAGCCAAATAGGTTAGTAAGCCAAATAGGTTAGTAACCCAAATAGGTTAGTAACCCAAATAGTTTAGTAACCCAAATAGGTTAGTAAGCCAAATAGGTTAGTAACCCAAATAGGTTAGGGGGGACCCAAATAGGTTAGTAAGCCAAATAGGTTAGTAACCCAAATAGGTTAGTAACCCAAATAGGTTAGTAACCCAAATAGGTTAGTAACCCAAATAGGTTATGGGGGACCCAAATACGTTAGTAAGCCAAATAGGTTAGTAAGCCAAATAGGTTAGTAACCGAAATAGGTTAGTAACCCAAATAGGTTAGTAACCCAAATAGGTTAGTAACCCAAATAGGTTAGTAACCCAAATAGGTTAGTAACCCAAATAGGTTAGTAAGCCAAATAGGTTAGTAACCCAAATAGGTTAGTAACCCAAATAGGTTAGTAACCCAAATAGGTTAGTAACCCAAATAGGTTATGGGGGACCCAAATACGTTAGTAAGCCAAATAGGTTAGTAAGCCAAATAGGTTAGTAACCCAAATAGGTTAGTAACCCAAATAGGTTAGTATCCCAAATAGGTTAGTAACCCAAATACGTTAGTAACCCAAATAGGTTAGTAACCCAAATAGTTTAGTAACCCAAATAGGTTAGTAAGCCAAATAGGTTAGTAACCCAAATAGGTTAGGGGGGACCCAAATAGGTTAGTAACCCAAATAGGTTAGTAACCCAAATAGGTTAGTAAGCCAAATAGGTTAGTAACCCAAATAGGTTAGTAACCCAAATAGGTTAGTAACCCAAATAGGTTAGTAACCCAAATAGGTTAGTAACCCAAATAGGTTATGGGGGACCCAAATACGTTAGTAAGCCAAATAGGTTAGTAAGCCAAATAGGTTAGTAACCGAAATAGGTTAGTAACCCAAATAGGTTAGTAACCCAAATAGGTTAGTAACCCAAATAGGTTAGTAACCCAAATAGGTTATGGGGGACCCAAATACGTTAGTAACCCAAATAGGTTAGTAAGCCAAATAGGTTAGTAACCCAAATAGGTTAGTAACCCAAATTGGTTAGTAACCCAAATAGGTTAGTGACCCAAATAGGTTAGTACCCCAAATAGGTTAGGGGGGACCCAAATAGGTTAGTAAGCCAAATAGGTTAGTAAGCCAAATAGGTTAGTAACCCAAAAAGGTTAGTAACCCAAATAGTTTAGTAACCCAAATAGGTTAGTAACCCAAATAGGTTAGTAACCCAAATTGGGTAGGGGGGACCCAAATAGGTTAGTAACCCAAATAGGTTAGTAACCCAAATAGGTTAGTAAGCCAAATAGGTTAGTAACACAAATAGGTTAGTAAGCCAAATAGGTTAGTAACCCAAATAGGGGGGACCCAAATAGGTTAGTAACCCAAATAGATTAGTAACCCAAATAGGTTAGTAAGCCAAATAGGTTAGTAACACAAATAGGTTAGTAACCCAAATAGGTTAGTAACCCAAATAGGTTAGTAAGCCAAATAGGTTAGTAAAACAAATAGGTTAGTAACCCAAATAGGTTAGTAACCCAAATAGGTTAGTAACCCAAATAGGTTAGTAAGCCAAATAGGTTAGTAACCCAAATAGGTTCGGTTAGTAAGCCAAATAGGTTAGTAACCCAAATAGGTTAGGGGGGACCCAAATAGGTTAGTAAGCCAAATAGGTTAGTAACCCAAATAGGTTAGTAACCGAAATAGTTTAGTAACCCAAATAGGTTAGTAAGCCAAATAGGTTAGTAACCCAAATAGGTTAGTAACCCAAATAGGTTAGTATCCCAAATAGGTTAGTAACCCAAATAGTTTAGTAACCCAAATAGGTTAGTAAGCCAAATAGGTTAGTAACCCAAATAGGTTAGTAACCCAAATAGTTTAGTAACCCAAATAGGTTAGTAACCCAAATAGGTTAGGGGGGACCCAAATAGGTTAGTAACCCAAATAGGTTAGTAACCCAAATAGGTTAGTAAGCCAAATAGGTTAGTAACACAAATAGGTTAGTAACCCAAATAGTTTAGTAACCCAAATAGGTTAGTAAGCCAAATAGGTTAGTAACGCAAATAGGTTAGTAACCCAAATAGGTTAGTAACCCAAATAGGTTAGTAACCCAAATAGGTTAGTAAGCCAAATAGGTTAGTAACCCAAATAGGTTCGGTTAGTAAGCCAAATAGGTTAGTAACCCAAATAGGTTAGTAACCCAAATAGGTTAGTAAGCCAAATAGGTTAGTAACACAAATAGGTTAGTAACCCAAATAGTTTAGTAACCCAAATAGGTTAGTAAGCCAAATAGGTTAGTAACGCAAATAGGTTAGTAACCCAAATAGGTTAGTAACCCAAATAGGTTATGGGGGACCCAAATACGTTAGTAACCCAAATAGGTTAGTAAGCCAAATAGGTTAGTAACCCAAATAGGTTAGTAACCCAAATAGGTTAGTAACCCAAATAGGTTAGTGACCCAAATAGGTTAGTAACCCAAATAGGTTAGTAACCCAAATAGGTTAGTAACCCAAATAGGTTATGGGGGACCCAAATACGTTAGTAACCCAAATAGGTTAGTAAGCCAAATAGGTTAGTAACCCAAATAGGTTAGTAACCCAAATTGGTTAGTAACCCAAATAGGTTAGTGACCCAAATAGGTTAGTAACCCAAATAGGTTAGGGGGGACCCAAATAGGTTAGTAAGCCAAATAGGTTAGTAAGCCAAATAGGTTAGTAACCCAAAAAGGTTAGTAACCCAAATAGTTTAGTAACCCAAATAGGTTAGTAACCCAAATAGGTTAGTAACCCAAATTGGGTAGGGGGGACCCAAATAGGTTAGTAACCCAAATAGGTTAGTAACCCAAATAGGTTAGTAAGCCAAATAGGTTAGTAAGCCAAATAGGTTAGTAACGCAAATAGGTTAGTAACCCAAATAGGTTAGTAACCCAAATAGGTTAGTAACCCAAATAGGTTAGTAAGCCAAATAGGTTAGTAACCCAAATAGGTTCGGTTAGTAAGCCAAATAGGTTAGTAACCCAAATAGGTTAGTAACCCAAATAGGTTAGTAAGCCAAATAGGTTAGTAACACAAATAGGTTAGTAACCCAAATAGTTTAGTAACCCAAATAGGTTAGTAAGCCAAATAGGTTAGTAACGCAAATAGGTTAGTAACCCAAATAGGTTAGTAACCCAAATAGGTTATGGGGGACCCAAATACGTTAGTAACCCAAATAGGTTAGTAAGCCAAATAGGTTAGTAACCCAAATAGGTTAGTAACCCAAATAGGTTAGTAACCCAAATAGGTTAGTGACCCAAATAGGTTAGTAACCCAAATAGGTTAGTAACCCAAATAGGTTAGTAACCCAAATAGGTTATGGGGGACCCAAATACGTTAGTAACCCAAATAGGTTAGTAACCCAAATAGGTTAGTAACCCAAATAGGTTATGGGGGACCCAAATACGTTAGTAACCCAAATAGGTTAGTAAGCCAAATAGGTTAGTAACCCAAATAGGTTAGTAACCCAAATAGGTTAGTAACCCAAATAGGTTATGGGGGACCCAAATACGTTAGTAACCCAAATAGGTTAGTAAGCCAAATAGGTTAGTAACCCAAATAGGTTAGTAACCCAAATAGGTTAGTAACCCAAATAGGTTAGTGACCCAAATAGGTTAGTAACCCAAATAGGTTAGGGGGGACCCAAATAGGTTAGTAAGCCAAATAGGTTAGTAAGCCAAATAGGTTAGTAACCCAAAAAGGTTAGTAACCCAAATAGTTTAGTAACCCAAATAGGTTAGTAACCCAAATAGGTTAGTAACCCAAATTGGGTAGGGGGGACCCAAATAGGTTAGTAACCCAAATAGGTTAGTAACCCAAATAGGTTAGTAAGCCAAATAGGTTAGTAACACAAATAGGTTAGTAAGCCAAATAGGTTAGTAACCCAAATAGGGGGGACCCAAATAGGTTAGTAACCCAAATAGGTTAGTAACCCAAATAGGTTAGTAAGCCAAATAGGTTAGTAACACAAATAGGTTAGTAATCCAAATAGGTTAGTAACCCAAATAGGTTAGTAAGCCAAATAGGTTAGTAAAACAAATAGGTTAGTAACCCAAATAGGTTAGTAACCCAAATAGGTTAGTAACCCAAATAGGTTAGTAAGCCAAATAGGTTAGTAACCCAAATAGGTTCGGTTAGTAAGCCAAATAGGTTAGTAACCCAAATAGGTTAGGGGGGACCCAAATAGGTTAGTAAGCCAAATAGGTTAGTAACCCAAATAGGTTAGTAACCGAAATAGTTTAGTAACCCAAATAGGTTAGTAAGCCAAATAGGTTAGTAACCCAAATAGGTTAGTAACCCAAATAGGTTAGTATCCCAAATAGGTTAGTAACCCAAATAGTTTAGTAACCCAAATAGGTTAGTAAGCCAAATAGGTTAGTAACCCAAATAGGTTAGTAACCCAAATAGTTTAGTAACCCAAATAGGTTAGTAACCCAAATAGGTTAGGGGGGACCCAAATAGGTTAGTAACCCAAATAGGTTAGTAACCCAAATAGGTTAGTAAGCCAAATAGGTTAGTAACACAAATAGGTTAGTAACCCAAATAGTTTAGTAACCCAAATAGGTTAGTAAGCCAAATAGGTTAGTAACGCAAATAGGTTAGTAACCCAAATAGGTTAGTAACCCAAATAGGTTAGTAACCCAAATAGGTTAGTAAGCCAAATAGGTTAGTAACCCAAATAGGTTCGGTTAGTAAGCCAAATAGGTTAGTAACCCAAATAGGTTAGTAACCCAAATAGGTTAGTAAGCCAAATAGGTTAGTAAGCCAAATAGGTTAGTAACGCAAATAGGTTAGGGGGGACCCAAATAGGTTAGTAAGCCAAATAGGTTAGTAAGCCAAATAGGTTAGTAACACAAATAGGTTAGTAACCCAAATAGTTTAGTAACCCAAATAGGTTAGTAAGCCAAATAGGTTAGTAACGCAAATAGGTTAGTAACCCAAATAGGTTAGTAACCCAAATAGGTTAGTAACCCAAATAGGTTAGTAAGCCAAATAGGTTAGTAACACAAATAGGTTAGTAAGCCAAATAGGTTAGTAACCCAAATAGGTTAGGGGGGACCCAAATAGGTTAGTAACCCAAATAGGTTAGAAACCCAAATAGGTTAGTAAGCCAAATAGGTTAGTAACACAAATAGGTTAGTAACCCAAATAGTTTAGTAACCCAAATAGGTTAGTAAGCCAAATAGGTTAGTAACGCAAATAGGTTAGTAACCCAAATAGGTTAGTAACCCAAATAGGTTAGTAACCCAAATAGGTTAGTAAGCCAAATAGGTTAGTAACCCAAATAGGTTCGGTTAGTAAGCCAAATAGGTTAGTAACCCAAATAGGTTAGTAACCCAAATAGGATAGTAACCCAAATAGGTTAGTAACCCAAATAGGTTAGGTGGGACCCAAATAGGTTAGTAAGCCAAATAGGTTAGTAACCGAAATAGTTTAGTAACCCAAATAGGTTAGTAAGCCAAATAGCTTAGTAACCCAAATAGGTTAGTAACCCAAATAGGTTAGTAACCCAAATAGGTTAGTAACCCAAATAGTTTAGTAACCCAAATAGGTTAGTAAGCCAAATAGGTTAGTAACCCAAATTGGGTAGTAACCCAAATAGGTTCGTAACCCAAATAGGTTAGGCGGGACCCAAATAGGTTAGTAAGCCAAATAGGTTAGTAACCCAAATAGGTTAGTAACCGAAATAGTTTAGTAACCCAAATAGGTTAGTAAGCCAAATAGCTTAGTAACCCAAATAGGTTAGTAACCCAAATAGGTTAGTAACCCAAATAGGTTAGTAACCCAAATAGTTTAGTAACCCAAATAGGTTAGTAAGCCAAATAGGTTAGTAATCCAAATAGGTTAGTGAGCCAAATAGGTTAGTAACCCAAATAGGTTAGTAACACAAATAGGTTAGTAACCCAAATAGGTTAGTAAGCCAAATAGGTTAGTAACCCAAATAGGTTAGTAATACAAATAGGTTAGTAAGCCAAATAGGTTAGTAACCCAAATAGGTTAGTATCCCAAATAGGTTAGTATCCCAAATAGGTTAGTAAGCGAAATAGGTTAGTAACCCAAATAGGTTAGTAAGCCAAATAGGTTAGTAACCCAAATAGGTTAGTAAGCCAAATAGGTTAGTAACCCAAATAGGTTAGTAAGCCAAATAGGTTAGTGAGCCAAATAGGTTAGTAACCCAAATAGGTTAGTAACACAAATAGGTTAGTAAGCCAAATAGGTTAGTAACCCAAATAGGTTAGTAACACAAATAGGTTAGTAAGCCAAATAGGTTAGTAACCCAAATAGGTTCGGTTAGTAAGCCAAATAGGTTAGTAACCCAAATAGGTTAGTAACACAAATAGGTTAGTAACCCAAATAGGTTCGGTTAGTAAGCCAAATAGGTTAGTAACCCAAATAGGTTAGTAACCCAAATAAGTTAGTAACCCAAATAGGTTAGTAACCCAAATATGTTAGGGGGGACCCAAATAGGTTAGTAGGCCAAATAGGTTAGTAACCCAAATAGGTTAGTAACCGAAATAGTTTAGTATCCCAAATAGGTTAGTAAGCCAAATAGGTTAGTAACCCAAATAGGTTAGTAACCCAAATAGGTTAGTAACCCAAATAGGTTAGTAACCCAAATAGGTTAGTAACCCAAATAGGTTAGTAAGCCAAATAGGTTAGTAACCCAAATAGGTTAGTAAGCCAAATAGGTTAGTAACCCAAATAGGTTAGTAAGCCAAATAGGTTAGTGAGCCAAATAGGTTAGTAACCCAAATAGGTTAGTAACACAAATAGGTTAGTAAGCCAAATAGGTTAATAACCCAAATAGGTTAGTATCCCAAATAGGTTAGTAAGCGAAATAGGTTAGTAACCCAAATAGGTTAGTAAGCCAAATAGGTTAGTAACCCAAATAGGTTAGTAAGCCAAATAGGTTAGTAACCCAAATAGGTTAGTAACACAAATAGGTTAGTAACCCAAATAGGTTAGTAACCCAAATAGGTTAGTAACACAAATAGGTTAGTATGCCAAATAGGTTAGTAACCCAAATAGATTAGTATCCCAAATAGGTTAGTAACCCAAATAGGTTAGTAACCCAAATAGGTTAGAAAGCCAAATAGGTTAGTAACCCAAATAGGTTAGTAACCCAAATAGGTTAGTAAGCCAAATAGGTTAGTAACCCAAATAGGTTAGTAACCCAGATTCGGTTAGTAACTCATGTAATTCGCGTTAATATCAATATCAAATCAGCCAATCAACTACTTTTTGTTTGTTTGCAGTTTGGAAAGGGAATAAATTAAAAGGAGATTCGTCATTAATGACATACAGAGGACATAGAGTCCTACATACTCTTATACGATCTCGCTTCTCGCCCATGCATTCCACTGGCCAGAAGTTTATCATTACTGGGTGCAGCTCAGGAGCCGTGGTTGTTTACGACGTTCTCAGCGGTAACGTAGTAACCAAACTAAAACAACACGAGGCCTGTGTGAGGGATGTTTCGTGGCATCCTTACGAACAGATAATTGTTTCCTCTAGTTGGGACGGAACTGTGGGGAAGTGGACATACAACTCGAAATATCGGAGATAGATTAGTGGGGGAGTGGAGGTAGATAGGTTGAGAGTGGGGGAGTGGAGGTCGATAGGTTGGGAGTGGATGAGTGGAGGTAGATAGGTTGGGAGTGGGGGAGTGGAGGTCGATAGGTTGGGAGTGGGGGAGTGGAAGTCGATAGGTTGGGAGTGGGGGAGTGGAGGTAGATAGGTTGGGAGTGGGGGAGTGGAGGTCGATAGGTTGGGAGTGGATGAGTGGAGGTAGATAGGTTGGGAGTGGGGGAGTGGAGGTCGATAGGTTGGGAGTGGGGGAGTGGAGGTAGATAGGTTGGGAGTGGGGGAGTGGAGGTCGATAGGTTGGTAGTGGGAGTGGAGGTAGATAGGTTGGGAGTGGGGGAGTGGAGGTCGATAGGTTGGGAGTGGATGAGTGGAGGTAGATAGGTTGGGAGTGGGGGAGTGGAGGTCGATAGGTTGGGAGTGGGGGAGTGGAGGTCGATAGGTTGGGAGTGGGGGAGTGGAGGTAGATAGGTTGGGAGTGGGGGAGTGGAGGTCGATAGGTTGGTAGTGGGAGTGGAGGTAGATAGGTTGGGAGTGGTGGAGTGGAGGTCGATAGGTT
The DNA here is from genome assembly GCA_032718475.1 of Nemertoderma westbladi. Classification (NCBI taxonomy): domain Eukaryota; kingdom Metazoa; phylum Xenacoelomorpha; order Nemertodermatida; family Nemertodermatidae; genus Nemertoderma; species Nemertoderma westbladi. The sequence continues at coordinate 52,012 of JAUCBJ010004684.1, forward strand.
GGGAGTAGGGGAGTGGAGGTAGATAGGTTGGGAGTGGGGGAGTGGAAGTCGATAGGTTGGGAGTGGGGGAGTGGAAGTCGATAGGTTGGGAGTGGGGGAGTGGAAGTCGATAGGTTGGGAGTGGGAGAGTGGAAGTCGATAGGTTGGGAGTGGATGAGTGGAGGTAGATAGGTTGGGAGTGGATGAGTGGAGGTCGATAGGTTGGGAGTGAATGAGTGGATGTAGATAGGTTGGGAGTGCGGGAGTGGAGGTCGATAGGTTGGGAGTGGATGAGTGGAGGTAGATAGGTTGGGAGTGGATGAGTGGAGGTCGATAGGTTGGGAGTGGATAAGTGGAGGTAGATAGGTTGGGAGTGGGGGAGTGGAGGTCGATAGGTTGGTAGTTGGGGAGTGGAAGTCGATAGGTTGGGAGTGCGGGAGTGGAGGTCGATAGGTTGGGAGTGCGGGAGTGGAGGTCGATAGGTTGGGAGTGGGGGAGTGGAAGTCGATAGGTTGGGAGTGGATGAGTGGATGTAGATAGGTTGGGAGTGGATGAGTGGAGGTCGATAGGTTGGGAGTGGATGAGTGGAGGTAGATAGGTTGGGAGTGGGGGAGTGGAGGTCGATAGGTTGGTAGTGGGGGAGTGGAGGTCGATAGGTTGGGAGTGCGGGAGTGGATGTAGATAGGTTGGGAGTGGATGAGTGGAGGTCGATAGGTTGGGAGTGGATGAGTGGATGTAGATAGGTTGGGAGTGGATGAGTGGAGGTCGATAGGTTGGGAGTGGATGAGTGGAGGTAGATAGGTTGGGAGTGGGGGAGTGGAGGTCGATAGGTTGGTAGTGGGGGAGTGGAGGTCGATAGGTTGGGAGTGCGGGAGTGGAGGTCGATAGGTTGGGAGTGGATGAGTGGAGGTAGATAGGTTGGGAGTGGGGGAGTGGAAGTCGATAGGTTGGGAGTGGGGGAGTGGAAGTCGATAGGTTGGGAGTGGATGAGTGGAGGTCGATAGGTTGGGAATGCGGGAGTGGAGGTAGATAGGTTGGGAGTGGATGAGTGGAGGTCGATAGGTTGGGAGTGCGGGAGTGGATGTAGATAGGTTGGGAGTGGATGAGTGGAGGTAGATAGGTTGGGAGTGGGGGAGTGGAGGTCGATAGGTTGGTAGTGGGGGAGTGGAGGTCGATAGGTTGGGAGTGGATGAGTGGAGGTCGATAGGTTGGGAGTGCGGGAGTGGAGGTCGATAGGTTGGGAGTGCGGGAGTGGAGGTCGATAGGTTGGGAGTGGGGGAGTGGAAGTCGATAGGTTGGGAGTGGATGAGTGGATGTAGATAGGTTGGGAGTGGATGAGTGGAGGTCGATAGGTTGGGAGTGGATGAGTGGAGGTAGATAGGTTGGGAGTGGGGGAGTGGAGGTCGATAGGTTGGTAGTGGGGGAGTGGAGGTCGATAGGTTGGGAGTGCGGGAGTGGAGGTCGATAGGTTGGGAGTGGGGGAGTGGAAGTCGATAGGTTGGGAGTGGATGAGTGGATGTAGATATGTTGGGAGTGGATGAGTGGAGGTCGATAGGTTGGGAGTGGATGAGTGGATGTAGATAGGTTGGGAGTGGATGAGTGGAGGTCGATAGGTTGGGAGTGGATGAGTGGAGGTAGATAGGTTGGGAGTGGGGGAGTGGAGGTCGATAGGTTGGTAGTGGGGGAGTGGAGGTCGATAGGTTGGGAGTGCGGGAGTGGAGGTCGATAGGTTGGGAGTGGATGAGTGGAGGTAGATAGGTTGGGAGTGGGGGAGTGGAAGTCGATAGGTTGGGAGTGGGGGAGTGGAAGTCGATAGGTTGGGAGTGGATGAGTGGAGGTCGATAGGTTGGGAGTGCGGGAGTGGAGGTAGATAGGTTGGGAGTGGATGAGTGGAGGTCGATAGGTTGGGAGTGCGGGAGTGGATGTAGATAGGTTGGGAGTGGATGAGTGGAGGTAGATAGGTTGGGAGTGGGGGAGTGGAGGTCGATAGGTTGGGAGTGCGGGAGTAGAGGTCGATAGGTTGGGAGTGGGGGAGTGGAAGTCGATAGGTTGGGAGTGGATGAGTGGATGTAGATAGGTTGGGAGTGGATGAGTGGAGGTCGATAGGTTGGGAGTGGATGAGTGGAGGTAGATAGGTTGGGAGTGGGGGAGTGGAGGTCGATAGGTTGGTAGTGGGGGAGTGGAGGTCGATAGGTTGGGAGTGGATGAGTGGATGTAGATAGGTTGGGAGTGCGGGAGTGGATGTAGATAGGTTGGGAGTGGATGAGTGGAGGTCGATAGGTTGGGAGTGGGGGAGTGGAGGTAGATAGGTTGGGAGTGGGGGAGTGGAGGTCGATAGGTTGGTAGTGGGGGAGTGGAGGTCGATAGGTTGGGAGTGCGGGAGTGGATGTAGATAGGTTGGGAGTGGATGAGTGGAGGTCGATAGGTTGGGAGTGGATGAGTGGATGTAGATAGGTTGGGAGTGGATGAGTGGAGGTCGATAGGTTGGGAGTGGATGAGTGGAGGTAGATAGGTTGGGAGTGGGGGAGTGGAGGTCGATAGGTTGGTAGTGGGGGAGTGGAGGTCGATAGGTTGGGAGTGCGGGAGTGGAGGTCGATAGGTTGGGAGTGGATGAGTGGAGGTAGATAGGTTGGGAGTGGGGGAGTGGAAGTCGATAGGTTGGGAGTGGGGGAGTGGAAGTCGATAGGTTGGGAGTGGATGAGTGGAGGTCGATAGGTTGGGAGTGCGGGAGTGGAGGTAGATAGGTTGGGAGTGGATGAGTGGAGGTCGATAGGTTGGGAGTGCGGGAGTGGATGTCGATAGGTTGGGAGTGCGGGAGTGGAGGTCGATAGGTTGGGAGTGGATGAGTGGAGGTAGATAGGTTGGGAGTGGGGGAGTGGAAGTCGATAGGTTGGGAGTGGGGGAGTGGAAGTCGATAGGTTGGGAGTGGATGAGTGGAGGTCGATAGGTTGGGAGTGCGGGAGTGGAGGTAGATAGGTTGGGAGTGGGGGAGTGGAGGTCGATAGGTTGGTAGTGGGGGAGTGGAGGTCGATAGGTTGGGAGTGCGGGAGTGGATGTAGATAGGTTGGGAGTGGATGAGTGGAGGTCGATAGGTTGGGAGTGGATGAGTGGATGTAGATAGGTTGGGAGTGGATGAGTGGAGGTCGATAGGTTGGGAGTGGATGAGTGGAGGTCGATAGGTTGGGGGTGCGGGAGTGGAGGTCGATAGGTTGGGAGTGGAGGAGTGGAGGTCGATAGGTTGGGAGTGGATGAGTGGAGGTCGATAGGTTGGGAGTGGATGAGTGGAGGTAGATAGGTTGGGAGTGGGGGAGTGGAGGTAGATAGGTTGGGAGTGCGGAAGGGGAGGTCGATAGGTTGGGGGTGCGGGAGTGGAGGTCGATAGGTTGGGAGTGGGGGAGTGGAAGTCGATAGGTTGGGAGTGGATGAGTGGAGGTCGATAGGTTGGGAGTGCGGGAGTGGAGGTCGATAGGTTGGGAGTGGATGAGTGGAGGTAGATAGGTTGGGAGTGGGGGAGTGGAAGTCGATAGGTTGGGAGTGGGGGAGTGGAAGTCGATAGGTTGGGAGTGGATGAGTGGAGGTCGATAGGTTGGGAGTGCGGGAGTGGAGGTAGATAGGTTGGGAGTGGATGAGTGGAGGTCGATAGGTTGGGAGTGCGGGAGTGGATGTAGATAGGTTGGGAGTGGATGAGTGGAGGTAGATAGGTTGGGAGTGGGGGAGTGGAGGTCGATAGGTTGGGAGTGCGGGAGTAGAGGTCGATAGGTTGGGAGTGGGGGAGTGGAAGTCGATAGGTTGGGAGTGGATGAGTGGATGTAGATAGGTTGGGAGTGGATGAGTGGAGGTCGATAGGTTGGGGGTGGATGAGTGGAGGTAGATAGGTTGGGAGTGGGGGAGTGGAGGTCGATAGGTTGGTAGTGGGGGAGTGGAGGGCGATAGGTTGGGAGTGGATGAGTGGATGTAGATAGGTTGGGAGTGGATGAGTGGAGGTCGATAGGTTGGGAGTGGATGAGTGGAGGTCGATAGGTTGGGGGTGCGGGAGTGGAGGTCGATAGGTTGGGAGTGGAGGAGTGGAGGTCGATAGGTTGGGAGTGGATGAGTGGAGGTCGATAGGTTGGGAGTGGATGAGTGGAGGTAGATAGGTTGGGAGTGGGGGAGTGGAGGTAGATAGGTTGGGAGTGCGGAAGGGGAGGTCGATAGGTTGGGGGTGCGGGAGTGGAGGTCGATAGGTTGGGAGTGGGGGAGTGGAAGTCGATAGGTTGGGAGTGGATGAGTGGAGGTCGATAGGTTGGGAGTGCGGGAGTGGAGGTCGATAGGTTGGGAGTGCGGGAGTGGAGGTCGATAGGTTGGGAGTGGGGGAGTGGAAGTCGATAGGTTGGGAGTGGATGAGTGGATGTAGATAGGTTGGGAGTGGATGAGTGGAGGTCGATAGGTTGGGAGTGGATGAGTGGAGGTAGATAGGTTGGGAGTGGGGGAGTGGAGGTCGATAGGTTGGTAGTGGGGGAGTGGAGGTCGATAGGTTGGGAGTGGATAAGTGGAGGTATATGGGTTGGGAGTGGGGGAGTGGAGGTAGTTGGGTTGGGAGTGGGGGAGTGGAGGTTGTTGGGTTGGGAGTGGGGGAGTGGAGGTAGTTGGGTTGGGTGTGGGGGAGTGGAGGTATATGGGTTGGGAGTGGGGGAGTGGGGGTCGATAGGTTGGGAGTGGGGAGTGGAGGTAGATGGGTTGGGATTGGGGGAGTGGAGGTTGTTGGGTTGGGAGTGGGGGAGGGGAGGTAGATAGGTTGGGTTTGGGGGAGTGGAGGTTGTTGGGTTGGGAGTGGGGAGTGGAGGTAGATGGGTTGGGATTGGGGGAGTGGAGGTTGTTGGGTTGGGAGTGTGGAGTGTAGGTAGATGTGTTTGGAGTGGGGAGTGGAGGTAGATAGGTTGGGAGTGGGGGAGTGGAGGTTGTTGGGTTGGGAGTGGTGAGTGGAGGTAGATGGGTTGGGATTGGGGGAGTGGAGGTTGTTGGGTTGGGAGTGTGGAGTGTAGGTAAATGTGTTTGGAGTGGGGAGTGGAGGTAGATAAGTTGGGAGTGCGGGAGTGGAGGAGGGTTGGGAGTGGGGGAGTGGAGGGTGCTGAAACTGTGAAAGGTTCTCTATGGTAATTTAAAGTTGTGGCATTGTCATGGAATCAGGATGTTTTACGTTACGTTACGTTTGAAAAATTGAACTTTTTACGTTACGATATTACATTACGGAATAATTTCTAAATTACGTTTCGTTACTGTATTCAGAAAAAAATTAATTGCGTATTACCGAAAATACCGTAACGTAATTACCGGTTCAGATTCCATAGGACCACAAAGAGATTTTTAAAGTTTCATCCTAATTTTGTATGAAAATCTGAAAATTATAGTTTCAATGTTTTGAAATTGCAAATTAACTTAACATAAAAATAACTTTAAATTGGTAGAACGGCTTGGCTTGTGTTGTAATAGGTTGTCATAATAAGACATACAGGTAGCGGTGGCCCTGTAGGTAAGCCTACCATGTATCCTGTCCTGTAAATCTATGATCTATACCATACAGCATACTGCGTTATTATAGGCTACAGCTAGGATAGAGCAGAGCCTCAGTATAAATAGTAACCTACCATGTAACCTGCTAACGGATCTAGGACACTCCCCCCACCCGGACAGTTCCCCCCCCGCCCAAGTAGGACCCTTCCCCCCCGGACACTTCCCCCCGGACATTTCCCCGCGGACACTCCCCCCCCCCCCCCCCCCCCAGTTAAAGTGTTAAAATTAATCTGGGTACATCAAAGCTATAAACAAAAGTTAAAGATGGTTAAAAATATTGAGCTACGGTATTCCTAAAAAGATACCGTAACGTAAAGTAATAACATCCTTGCATGGATTTTTGATAAAGATATATTTAATGTCGATTTGTATGTTTAATTTGTACATATTTATAATTAGTATTACTTTTATTAATTTATTCCCAAGATTAAATTAGTAAAACATAAACGTCAGTATATCATCATGTCTAATACACTTTCACCCTTAATCACACCGTCCCGGAGTATAGTATCTATATATTAGGTACTTAACTTCCAACCCCCTCCCCTCCCCCCCCCCCCCCCCAAGTTTTCTACAATCTTATTGAGATTGCATTAAATTTGAAACAGCAAGATAGTTTTACCTCCCTCCTCTTTGCCTGGTGAGCCAGAATTTTTATTTTTGCTTTCATTTTTTAGCTTTTAAATTTGAAACATCAAGATAGTTTTACCTCCCTCCTCTTTGCCTGGTGAGCCAGAATTTTTTTTTGCCTTCATTCTTTAGCTTTGAAAAGGTGTCTCCGTCGATATTGCACCAGTTACACCGCAGTTATTCTTCAACCTTCATAGTGATTCGTTGGTACCGGTGAAAAAGCTGGCCGTGCAAGGATTCCAAATATGTAACATAATCTAAATTTCGTTGAAAAATAGTTGAGATATAGGCGTTCAAATGTTGAATGGTGACCATTCAACTAAAATAGCCTCTGCGCGAGACTATTACATTAAATTGATTAAATCGTTATTATTCTGTAATATTATGTTTATCTCATAAGTAGCTGGGCAGAATCAATAACTCTTTAGTAAGTATAGTACGGCCCAGTAAGTATAGTACGGCCCAGTAAGTATAGTACGGCCCAGTAAGTATAGTACGGCCCAGTAAGTATAGTACGGCCCAGTAAGTATAGTACGGCCCAGTAAGTATAGTACGGCCCAGTAAGTATAGTACGGCCCAGTAAGTATAGTACGGCCCAGTAAGTATAGTACGGCCCAGTAAGTATAGTACGGCCCAGTAAGTGTAGTACGGCCCATAAGTATAGTACGGTCCAGTAAGTATAGTACGGCCCAGTAAGTATAGTACGGCCCAGTAAGTATAGTACGGCCCAGTAAGTATAGTACGGCCCAGTAAGTATAGTACGGTCAAGTAAGTATAGTACGGCCCAGTAAGTATAGTACGGCCCAGTAAGTATAGTACGGCCCAGTAAGTATAGTACGGCCCAGTAAGTATAGTACGGCCCAGTAAGTATAGTACGGTCCAGTAAGTATAGTACGGCCCAGTAAATATAGTACGGCCCAGTAAGTATAGTACGGCCCAGTAAGTTAAGTACGGCCCAGAAAGTATACGTACGGCCCAGTAAGTATAGTACGGCCCAGTAAGTATAGTACGGCCCAGTAAGTATAGTACGGCCCAGCAAGTGTAGTACGGCCCAGTAAGTATAGTACGGCCCAGTAAGTATAGTACATTAGTACATAGGAGCATTTTACAAGCAAAGTAATCCAATGCTTAACCGTGCCAGCCTGTTTCGTTAGGCAGCTAGTGCTATACGGCCCTTATATTCCAAAACCGTGTATCTCGATTTTTGACGAAAATGACATTATATTTGGGATCAGAATTTCAAGGCGCATTTTCTTTACTGGTCCCGAGGCTTGAAAACTAAAAGCAAAGAAAATAGGGGGGCGACCAAAACCGTCTATCTCGATATTATTTTAATCTATCTTGAATCATAATCGCAATTGCCAATGATATACAATGATACAATGATATTTATCAATGAAATACATTACATCTTTTTATCTGGATCCGGACAATTGCGAGACGGACAATTGCGACCCGGTCAATTGCGACCCGGACAATTGCGACCCATAAATTTTTCCCAATATCATGGGTCGCAATTGTCAAGGTTGCAAATTTTCCTAACATCGTTCATTGATATGTTTCAAAACACCGTTAATACGTCATTAATTTACGAAATTTACCTAGTAGTTAATTAATAATTAACAAATTAAGCTGCTAAAAGTGTTACTGTAACGCTGTATTTTAATGTTTCAGTTTAGGTAAACAAACATGGGTAGGTGTAAAACGCGGAACCGGATTCAGGATCCGGATACGGATCAGGACCCGGATTTGCGAGTGTAAAAGGCGGATCCGGATTTACATACAATCGGTAACTGAGTGTAATATGCGGATTCTGATGCGCAATCCGTATTGCAGTGTAAAACGCGGATTCATATATTTTGTGAATCCGGAATGGAGTGTAAAATTACGGATTTACGTTAATTACCAAGTTTTGGGCAATTCCATCGTTACGGACTCACATTCATACGCAATTATTTTCGAATTTAATTGGCATATTTAATTAATAACTTTACAATATAAATAACATTCACCTATGGTGGCTGATGGATTAATGGTACATATTTTCTTTGACTTATAAAAAAGAGTTGTATCTCATTTGATTCATAGGATATTGTAAATATAGTGCCCGTTACGGACTCACATGCAAATGGACAAAGAAAAATTGCTCAATTTTATTTTGACAAATTCTCTTGAAATGTTTAACGCCATACGTTATAACTTTTACAATGAGAGGTAGATACATCAAATTTTGTAAATTTGTAAGTTAATAGCAGAAACATATGGTGGTAAACCTCATTTATAGATAAATTATTCGTTACGGACTCACAGAAAAAATTGTTACGGACTCACACTTGAAATCGATATGCACTCGTTATTTTGTTTAGAAAAAAAAGAGCAACGACCAATGACTGTTTATGGTATTTATTCAATAAATATATTTATTACTTATATACCTTTCGCTTTCACAATGTACCTTAAGTATCACTATTAGACATATCTTTAGTAGTGTTCATATTTTGAGTAGGCATATTTGGTGTGTGTATAGTAGTGTATATTTAATATCCTATAAGTTCATATGACCATAATTTGTTAAAATGACCAATTTCTAATTCTTTAACAACATAAATACCGCGTTCACGGAAAATTTTTTATACTGGAAAATAAATTTTTAACAGTATTTCGTTGTATTTATGTTTTACGATCACTACTATCACAGTACTTAAGTTATTCCACCTTGGCGTAGTTGGTTAAATCAGTGGCATTGAAATCACATCTCTCCTTGGGTCGTGGGTTCGATCCCATCATGAGGGCTAGGGTAGTTTTCGTTTCGGCACGAATACTTTAAAGACCATAAAGGGACTTATTAGCCAGGGCGCATCTCTTCCTTCGTAAATTGTAGCTAAATGAGTAATGGAGTTTCCTCTGGGGAATATAGGAGGGGACCGCACTGGAAATATACACTTTATTAATGAGACTTTGTGCGTAATCCCAGGCCTAACTGACGATATGTTTGGTATCTCAATCCATCATTCGCTCACTCGTTTCATGAAATATTGGCGAACTTCGAGTGTATCATACTATACCATCTTGGTCAGTAACTTCTGTCATCCGTGATATCTGTCATCCGTGATATATGCCGTTTAGCCCTTTCGGCCCAGAAATGTGAGTATTAGACGTAAGAGATAGGATTAAACGGGCGCAATGAAGAATGTCGTACATTAGGATGATGTACAGTATGAATGAATACGTTCGAATCTACTGTCGATGGACAATTGTCAGACTAATAGGAGCTGAATACTTTCAGTTTACATAGTGAATAATGTATACAAAGCAGAATGATTCTTACCTAACCTACCGCGTGGTGAGTCCGTAACGGAAAATTTGTGAGTCCGTAACGCTATTCTTAAACAGTTCAGCTGCAATACAGACCATAGAGACCTAATGGATGGTTTTGATTGGTTGTAAACCCAAAGGAAAATGATTGTCAGTGCAATACAGATGCGGGGTGTACTCCAAATTAAAACGTTAAGTACTTTTCGTTACGGACTCACATAATTCTGTAGGCCAAATCTAAAATTTTTGAAACATTGAATACACAATGCTATTCTGTCAATATTCAAATTTTTATCATAAATAAGCTTCTAATAAATGTTGAATTTTCGGTTGGTGTAATTACCTGTCTTAATCAGACAATTTCAATGGTAGTAAGATTATGTCAAAAATGACATGTAATAATTTCTGCAAATTTGAAAATACGTAAAAAAAATTTCTCATATTCAATAATGAATAACCAGTTGTTACCCTCAAAAAAAATAAGAATCCGTCACTTTTATTAAAAATTTAATTCTTTCTCGTCATTTTGATACCAAAATTATGCTGATTAGATGACTTTTTATTTTCGACATAAGTGTTACATCAATGGTGGAATTGCCCTTTT
>JAUCBJ010004685.1:0-30433 GCA_032718475.1 Nemertoderma westbladi
AAACAGTATTGGATTTAGTGAGAAACTACAAGTAAATAAACAAACAGTATTGGATTTAATGAGAACTTACAAGTAAATAAAAAAACAGTATTGGATTTAGTGAGAAACTACAAGTAAATAAACAAACAGTATTGGATTTAGTGAGAACTTACAAGTAAATAAAAAAACAGTATTGGATTTAGTGAGAAACTACAAGTAAATAAACAAACAGTATTGGATTTAATGAGAACTTACAAGTAAATAAAAAAACAGTATTGGATTTAGTGAGAAACTACAAGTAAATAAACAAACAGTATTGGATTTAATGAGAACTTACAAGTAAATAAAAAAACAGTATTGGATTTAGTGAGAAACTACAAGTAAATAAACAAACAGTATTGGATTTAATGAGAACTTACAAGTAAATAAAAAAACAGTATTGGATTTAGTGAGAAACTACAAGTAAATAAACAAACAGTATTGGATTTAGTGAGATCTTACAAGTAAATAAAAAAACAGTATTGGATTTAGTGAGAAACTACAAGTAAATAAACAAACAGTATTGGATTTAATGAGAACTTACAAGTAAATAAAAAAACAGTATTGGATTTAGTGAGAAACTACAAGTAAATAAACAAACAGTATTGGATTTAATGAGAACTTACAAGTAAATAAAAAAACAGTATTGGATTTAGTGAGAAACTACAAGTAAATAAACAAACAGTATTGGATTTAATGAGAACTTACAAGTAAATAAATAAACAGTATTGGATTTAGTGAGAACCTACAAGTAAATAAACAAACAGTATGAGATTTAGTGAGAACCTACTCTACTCACCTATGTAGGAAAGCTAACAAACTGACATGTTTATGAAAGCTAACAAACTTACCTGTGTAGGAAAGCTAACAAACTTACCTGTATATAAAAGCTAACAAATTTACCTGTGTATGAAAGCTAACAAACTGACATGTTTATAAAATCTAACAAACTCACCTGTGTAGGAAAGCTAACAAACTCAATGGTGTATGAAAGCTAACAAACTTACCTGTGTAGTAGGAAAGCTAACAAACTCAATGGTGTATGAAAGCTAACAAACTTACCTGTGTAGTAGGAAAGCTAACAAACTTAACTGTGTAGGAAAGCTAACAAACTTACCTGTGTAGGAAAGCTAACAAACTTACCTGTGTAGGAAAGCTAACAAACTTACCTGTGTAGGAAAGCTAACAAACTTACCTGTGTAGGAAAGATAACATACTTTACTGTGTATGAAAGCTAACAAACTTACCTGTGTAGGAAAGCTAACAAACTTACCTGTGTTGTAGGAAAGCTAACAAACTCACCTGTGTATGAAAGCTAAACAAACTTACCTGTGTTGTAGGAAAGCTAACAAACTTACCTGTGTTGTAGGAAAGCTAACAAACTCACCTGTGTTTGAAAGTTAACAAACTTACCTGTGTAGGAAAGCTAATAAACTTACCTGTGTAGGAAAGCTAACAAACTTACCTGTGTAGGAAAGCTAACAAACTTTTCTGTGTAGGAAAGCTAACAAACTTTTCTGTGTATGAAAGCTAACAAACTTACCTGTGTAGGAAAGCTAACAAACTTACCTGTGTTGTAGGAAGGCTAACAAACTCACCTGTATATGAAAGCTAAACAAACTTACCTGTGTTGTAGGAAAGCTAACAAACTTACCTGTGTATGAAAGCTAACAAACTTACCTGTGTAGGAAAGCTAACAAACTTACCTGTGTAGGAAAGCTAATAAACTTACCTTGTAGGAAAGCTAACAAACTTACCTGTGTAGGAAAGCTAACAAACTTACCTGTGTAGGAAAGCTAACAAACTTACCTGTGTAGGAAAGCTAACAAACTTACCTGTGTAGGAAAGCTAACAAACTTACCTGTGTAGGAAAGCTAACAAACTTTTCTGTGTATGAAAGCTAACAAACTTACCTGTGTAGGAAAGCTAACAAACTTACCTGTGTTGTAGGAAAGCTAATGAACTTACCTGTGTTGTAGGAAAGCTAACAAACTCACCTGTGTATGAAAGCTAAAAAAACTTACCTGTGTAGTAGGAAAGCTAACAAACTCAATGGTGTATGAAAGCTAAACAAACTTACCTGTGTTGTAGGAAAGCTAACAAACTCACCTGTGTATGAAAGCTAACAAACTTACCTGTGTAGGAAAGCTAACAAACTTACCTGTGTTGTAGGAAAGCTAACAAACTCACCTGTGTATGAAAGCTAAACAAACTTACCTGTGTTGTAGGAAAGCTAACAAACTTACCTGTGTTGTAGGAAAGCTAACAAACTCACCTGTGTTTGAAAGTTAACAAACTTACCTGTGTAGGAAAGCTAATAAACTTACCTGTGTAGGAAAGCTAACAAACTTACCTGTGTAGGAAAGCTAATAAACTTACCTGTGTAGGAAAGCTAACAAACTTACCTGTGTAGGAAAGCTAACAAACTTACCTGTGTTGTATAGGAAGGCTAACAAACTCACCTGTGTATGAAAGCTAACAAACTTACCTGTGTAAGAAAGCTAACAAACTTACCTGTGTTGTAGGAAAGCTAACAAACTTACCTGTGTTGTAGGAAAGCTAACAAACTCACCTGTGTATGAAAGCTAAAAAAACTTACCTGTGTAGTAGGAAAGCTAACAAACTCAATGGTGTATGAAAGCTAAACAAACTTACCTGTGTTGTAGGAAAGCTAACAAACTCACCTGTGTATGAAAGCTAACAAACTTACCTGTGTAGGAAAGCTAACAAACTTACCTGTGTTGTAGGAAAGCTAACAAACTCACCTGTGTATGAAAGCTAAACAAACTTACCTGTGTTGTAGGAAAGCTAACAAACTTACCTGTGTTGTAGGAAAGCTAACAAACTCACCTGTGTTTGAAAGTTAACAAACTTACCTGTGTAGGAAAGCTAATAAACTTACCTGTGTAGGAAAGCTAACAAACTTACCTGTGTAGGAAAGCTAATAAACTTACCTGTGTAGGAAAGCTAACAAACTTACCTGTGTAGGAAAGCTAACAAACTTACCTGTGTTGTAGGAAGGCTAACAAACTCACCTGTGTATGAAAGCTAACAAACTTACCTGTGTAGGAAAGCTAACAAACTTTTCTGTGTATGAAAGCTAACAAACTTACCTGTTAGGAAAGCTAACAAACTTTTCTGTGTATGAAAGCTAACAAACTTACCTGAGTAGGAAAGCTAACAAACTTACCTGTGTTGTAGGAAGGCTAACAAACTCACCTGTGTATGAAAGCTAAACAAATTTACCTGTGTTGTAGGAAAGCTAACAAACTTACCTGTGTTGTAGGAAAGCTAACAAACTCACCTGTGTTTGAAAGTTAACAAACTTACCTGTGTAGGAAAGCTAATAAACTTACCTGTGTTGTAGGAAAGCTAACAAACTCACCTGTGTTTGAAAGTTAACAAACTTACCTGTGTAGGAAAGCTAATAAACTTACCTGTGTAGGAAAGCTAACAAACTTACCTGTGTAGGAAAGCTAACAAACTTTTCTGTGTATGAAAGCTAACAAACTTACCTGTGTAGGAAAGCTAACAAACTTACCTGTGTTGTAGGAAGGCTAACAAACTCACCTGTGTATGAAAGCTAAACAAACTTACCTGTGTTGTAGGAAAGCTAACAAACTTACCTGTGTTGTAGGAAAGCTAACAAACTCACCTATGTTTGAAAGTTAACAAACTTACCTGTGTAGGAAAGCTAATAAACTCACCTGTGTTTGAAAGTTAACAAACTTACCTGTGTAGGAAAGCTAACAAACTTACCTGTGTTGTAGGAAAGCTAACAAACTCACCTGTGTAGGAAAGCTAATAAACTTACCTGTGTTGTAGGAAAGCTAACAAACTCACCTGTGTTTGAAAGTTAACAAACTTACCTGTGTAGGAAAGCTAATAAACTTACCTGTGTAGGAAAGCTAACAAACTTACCTGTGTAGGAAAGCTAACAAACTTTTCTGTGTATGAAAGCTAATAAACTTACCTGTGTAGGAAAGCTAACAAACTTACCTGTGTAGGAAAGCTAACAAACTTTAACGCTTCATATTGGCACCAAGCACTAAGTATATTACTCAAAGAGCAATAACTATACTTATACAACGGGGTTGAGTGCCTGAAACAAAATACGAGATAAATGTATCAATAAAATGCACAAAGAAGGGACTGCAAACTGAAATTCCTGACTCACATCCCTAATCGTACGAACACTACTACTACACTACAACTACAAGCAGGTTTAATTGACAGACATTTAGGTAAATGTCACAAATCCATACTACCCATTGATATAATTTTTTTGCTCGAAAACAGGTCTCTCTGGGAAAAGACTCAAACTTTTTTTTTCAAAATTCAGCTACTAGCCAGTCTTCGTGGGAAAACACTCTGATATTTTCAGAAATTGGGGAAAAAATTCGGGATAAAAATAGAATTCGGGCAAAAAATAAAATTATTTGTTATTAATATTTAATTTATTATTAATTTTTAAAAAAATACGGTACGTAGATGAATATATACTGCCTGACTGCAGAATAGGTTACACTATAGCCTAAACGATATTGTTACCAATTGAGGGAAATGATCAGGTTACAGTGGCAGGCTTTTCTAACCAAAATAATAAACGATATTGTTACCAATTGAGGAAAATGAACAGGTTACAGTGGCAGGCTTTTCTAACCAAAATAATAAACGATATTGTTACCAATTGAGGGGAAGGAACAGGTTACAGAGGCAGGCTTTTCTAACCAAAACAATAAACGATATTTAATCATTAATGATTAAAACAACAGGTCAGGGTGTCTGTCAATATACCTTTCCAGTTGGAGGAAAATTGAGTAAAATACTTTGCATTATTAGATGTTTGAAAAAAAGAAAATTCAGAAAAAAACAAAAATCAATGAATATGTTTCGTGCTGCGCGAAGCGGAAAAAGTTGACATATTGAATTTTTTTGTTTGAAGTTGCTCAATATAGGTTGAAAAATGACTGTATAATTTTTTTGGAGCGTTCCCACAAGATTTGGCGCGGGGGGAACGTTTTATATCCAGGGTACAGATTTATGATAGAGCCGACATTTTATATACGAATTCGATATCTTACTGAATTCATTTTGGAAAATAAAATTTACATTTGTAAACTATGTAGTATTCACTCTATAAAAAATACAATTATTTTGGGCAATTTCGGTGGGGCGGTGCCGGTGGGGCGGTGCCGGTGGGGCGGTGCCGGTGGGGCGGTGCCGGTGGGGCGGTGCCGGTGGGGCGGTGCCGGCGGGGCGGTGCCGGCGGGGCGGTGCTGGTGGGGCGGTGCCGGTGGGGCGGTGCCGGTGGGGCGGTGCCGGTGGGGCGGTGCCGGTGGGGCGGTGCCGGCGGGGCGGTACCGGTGGGGCGGTGCCGGCGGGGCGGTACCGGTGGGGCGGTGCTGGTGGGGCGGTGCCGGTGGGGCGGTGCCGGTGGGGGGGTACCGGTGGGGGGGTACCGGTGGGGCGGTACCGGTAGGCGGTGCCGGTGGGGCGGTACCGGTGGGGTGGTGCCGGTGGGGCGGTGCCGGCGGGGCGGTGCCGGCGGGGCGGTGCTGGTGGGGCGGTGCCGGTGGGGCGGTGCCGGTGGGGCGGTGCCAGTGGGGCGGTGCCGGTGGGGCGGTGCCGGTGGGGCGGTGCCGGCGGGGCGGTACCGGTGGGGCGGTGCCGGCGGGGCGGTACCGGTGGGGCGGTGCTGGTGGGGCGGTGCCGGTGGGGCGGTGCCGGTGGGGGGGTACCGGTGGGGGGGTACCGGTGGGGCGGTACCGGTAGGCGGTGCCGGTGGGGCGGTACCGGTGGGGCGGTGCCGGTGGGGCGGTACCGGTAGGCGGTGCCGGTGGGGCGGTACCGGTGGGGCGGTACCGGTGGGGCGGTGCCGGTGGGGCGGTGCCGGTGGGGCGGTGCCGGCGGGGCGGTGCCGGTGGGGCGGTGCCGGTGGGGCGGTGCTGGTGGGGCGGTGCCGGTGGGGCGGTGCCGGTGGGGCGGTGCCGGTGGGGCGGTGCCGGTGGGGCGGTGCCGGCGGGGCGGTGCCGGTGGGGCGGTGCTGGTGGGGCGGTGCCGGTGGGGCGGTACCGGTGGGGCGGTGCTGGTGGGGCGGTGCCGGTGGGGCGGTGCCGGTGGGGCGGTGCCGGTGGGGCGGTACCGGTGGGGCGGTGCCGGTGGGGCGGTGCCGGTGGGGCGGTGCCGGTGGGGCGGTGCTGGTGGGGCGGTGCTGGTGGGGCGGTACCGGTGGGGCGGTGCCGGTGGGGGGGTACCGGTGGGGGGTACCGGTGGGGCGGTACCGGTGGGGCGGTACCGGTAGGCGGTGCCGGTGGGGCGGTACCGGTGGGGCGGTGCCGGTGGGGCGGTGCCGGTGGGGCGGTGCCGGTGGGGCGGTGCCGGTGGGGCGGTGCCGGTGGGGCGGTGCCGGTGGGGCGGTGCTGGTGGGGCGGTGCTGGTGGGGTGGTGCCGGTGGGGCGGTGCCGGTGGGGCGGTGCCGGTGGGGCGGTGCCGGTGGGGCGGTGCCGGTGGGGCGGTGCCGGTGGGGCGGTACCGGCGGGGCGGTGCCGGTGGGGCGGTGCCGGTGGGGCGGTGCCGGTGGGGCGGTGCCGGTGGGGCGGTGCCGGTGGGGCGGTACCGGTGGGGCGGTACCGGTGGGGCGGTACCGGTGGGGCGGTACCGGTGGGGCGGTACCGGTGGGGCGGTACCGGTGGGGCGGTACCGGTGGGGCGGTACCGGTGGGGCGGTACCGGTGGGGCGGTACCGGTGGGGCGGTACCGGTGGGGCGGTACCGGTGGGGCGGTACCGGTGGGGCGGTACCGGTGGGGCGGTACCGGTGGGGCGGTACCGGTGGGGCGGTACCGGTGGGGCGGTGATACAAAAATGCAAAAATAGTTAACTTTCAGCCCTTTTTGCTGAAATAATGGTCGCGATTAGTCGGAGCAGCAGTTTAGATAGCAGCTAGGTTACTCTACTATAGGGATAGCGAGCGAGAACATAAAGGAACACAAACCTTGCCTGTTTGGTAGCCAGTAGGACCATACCAGCAGCGAAGGTAGCGAGTATACGATTCATAAAGACGAGAAGCTGGGAGTTAGAGAACTTCTCCGGGGGCCCGTCGCTACTCGTGTATTCGTGGGCCATTATTCGTTCCTGCAGAATTCCCCATGTCAGATAGGAGATCTTGGAAAGGAAACGTTACAGTTGAAAATATATTGAACAAAATAATACAATAGTTGGGGGGTCGGGATGATGGTGTGGTGGCTGAGCCTAACTTATGTAGTAGTGAGCCAGGGGGGGGACTCGACGCAAAACCCGCCTTGGCGAATTAATATCACGCCTCAATGTTAAATTCTCAATTTAGGGAAAGGAGCAGGTTACAGTGGCACGTCATTTTAACCAAAACAATAAACTAAACACAATAGAACAGGTTACAGTTGTATCTTTGAGAGCGATCATCTGTTATTTGCATCCGATTTCCCCTGGAGAGGGATTAATTTTATTGCGTCCAGTTTCCTCCCCTATCTGGTAGTAGTAGTAGGAAGTAGAGTATAGTAGGGTGTGAATCTTAGGTAAGGTAGTAAAGTAGATTTGTTTCCTAAATGGTGAGGTGACTTTTACTTTACTTTAAAGTATCGTATTGTAGTTATAAGTGATTTTTAGGAGGCGAAATGACAGTAAATTTGGTATTGAATTTAATGACATTGGATGTTCAGCGATTGAGGGAATTATGATTAGTTGTAGAGCAGATCTAGAGTCTAGACCATAATATTAATAATAACATTAAATGGACTCTCAATCCCATGGAGTATCTCGCTCTATAAATAAGTTAGTGTGTTAGGAAGTTGTTAGATTATTATAAACATCTTGGGTATTTCTAAACAACCAACCTGCAGTCCGACAGCACAGAATGCGAGTAACACACCCCGATTATATTGAGATGGTTTACTCTGGGTCAGGGAGGAATCCGTTACAGTCTGGGGGAGGGTAGCCTCGTCGCCGATAATACAAGCGCGTACGCACCGGTGTAACCATGTCTGACCTAAGAAAGAGTGAGAGCAAGAAAGATAATGGCTAACAGGATGAAGGAAGAGCTGGAGAGGAGAGGAACTTCCTGTACTACATTATCTTCCACACCCGTAATAAAACACTAAATATGAATGGACAAACAATTAACATTGATGGCACAGAAATCAAACGTAAAAGATGCATCAAATTATAGGGTGTCATCATAGATGAACATCTAACATGGAACCACCACCGTGAACACACACGTAATAAAATGAGCCGCAACTTATAATAAAGTAAAAAATGTTGTCCTACCACATACAGTTATACTACTTTACCACACAATGATTGACCCATATCTACAATATTGCACCACAATATGAGCCTACTCACCTAGTGCGTGCAATAATGAAAAATATCAACCACAGTCAAACAGACTATACACTCGCAATCGGCGGAAGAAAGAGACTACTACAGGTAGTTCTAATCCGTATACTCCCCTTAAATCATTGCAGAATCTACCAAATCGCGCTATCAGAATTGTTACTTTCAGAGGGAACTCAGACTTCAACCCATTACCAATACGATCACTTTACGTGAAACATATTGCAATAATATGTTACAACTATCTCCATCACCTACTAGCAAATTAATTTTACCACATCTACTTACTTTGACATCCACGACTCACAATCACCTCACACGAAATACTGATCATGGCAATTGTACTGTACCTCGAACTCGTTTACTGATAACTAGACAGTCGATTAGGGCCAGAGCTCCGGAAGTTTGGAATAACATACCAAACGTTATAAGGCAATCAACTTCAATTCAAATTTTCAAAAATAAAATCACTAAATACCTATCAGAAACAAAATAAACCCTTTTCAATTTATTTTAACAAATAAATGCTTCTTTTATCTGTCTATCATCCGTATGATAGACGTTATATACTGCATATGCGTATACTACAGTATATAATCTAATATAATCCATCAAAATTATCCCCCACCTATTTATCAGCAAATAATCCAGCTTCAGGCTTATTTACATTTATTTATCCCGCTTATAGAATATTATTCGATTACCCCATATTAAAACAATATATATATAACTGTGATTATATTTCTAGTATTAGTAGTAGGGCCTACCGTTCTAAAACATTAATCAAATTTTATATATTTCCAATACAGTAAAACTTGCATGAACCATACTAGGCTTACAGTAAATGGCCACTTAAAATGTAAATTTAATTTCTGTAATTTAGTCTGTACTGCATACATTACACATTGTACATACAGTGCATGTGTATTGGTGTTTTATATTTGTATATATATCTATAATATAAAGGCTGAAAGGTGACCGGCGTAATGCTGTAATGGGCCTTCCTGGTACGGTCACCTTCTACAAGTTACATTCGTCTGCATTTACGGTGTGTTTGTAGTGAATCATACATTAAACAACATTATTAAATACGCTAGTCAGTCGGCTAGTTGTCTTTCAGTCTGTAGTAGGGCGGCCCAAGCACCAAGGGTTAGGTTATGATACAAGGGATTATCACGTTTGGATGTTTGGGGGCGTCCAAAACGAGCAGGTTGGCAGGTTAGCAAAGGAGCAGGTTACAGAGGCGAGTTGAAAGGAACCAAAATTTAAAACCAAATTTAATTGAGAATCAACAGTCAGATGTATAGACATACCGGAACTCTGAAGAGGGTGGAGGCCCCCAAACTGCTAACAGGATAGAGCCCTCCCCTACTGCCCTAGTCCACGCTGTCTGTACTGTACGTCTGTACGTACCTCCTCGATCCAACCACCCGGAACTTTTCACCCATTTCATAAACAAATAACATGGAATGATGATCGACGCGTAACCAATGATGTTTAACGAAAATTTAAACAACCAAAATTCCTGCCACTGGTAAAGTTGGGGTTCTGGGTTGAGTGCCACGTCGGCGGCTTCTATGTCACCCATGACTGCTGGTTAGTCCTGTAGTCGGCCCTATGTTGTGTGCTGGTATGTCATGAATGTCGCATCTGACAGCAGCCTGGCAGCCTGGAGTAACAAAACCACCTGGATATTGAGCGAATGAATGACAGTGATGTTCAATTGATATGAATTCCGCGTCCGTTATTTCTGTATCGATATCAGATCAAGCCTTAATCAGTTCAGTACCGGTGCGGCAGTCAGGCAGTGCTGCAGTGCGGGAGCCCTAAATTATTGCACAATTACAGTCAGACAGTACGGTAACGTTACCGTACCGTATACTGGTATAGGCCTATCGGACTGATCGGAAGGCCTAGTAAATTTTAACCCCTTCCAGTAGTCCAGTGGAAACTCACCCCTGCATTTATAAATTTTCACTCTGTGCAAATCCATCCCCGTCTGACCGGTTAAATTTCACTAGTGTATTCTTACTCCCGGTGTATTTTATTTGTATCTACAGTACTGTAGTTTACTAGAAAGGCATTTCCTAAAGGAAATGCAACCACGAATCTAAGGAAAATTAAACAAACGGCCACACTTTGGTTTGTTGCTTTATAGCCTAGTTTAGTAGCATTTGTCAATAATTAACTTCTATTCCCATGGAAACTAGAGTTCTCTGGAAATGTTGGTTTAACCTTTGATAAAAGATTTAGTCCAGATTGTGGTTCAGATAACACACTTTCCGAGTTTCAGAAAATATTGTAGTTTATGTCCAAATTACCAATTTTCTATCAAAATGCATCTGTTTGCAGTGGTTGTCATGGAAACTGAAAAATAGAACAATGTAATTCGTATGCAGAATAAGTCATATAGTGGGGGTAGGTGTTGGTCCCAAGTCATAATACTATTAACTTGTGCTTCAAATTATCATTTTATAAATTTTAACATCTGTTTAGTCTTGTTGCTATGGTAACTGGATTTTCTAATTAACCTCGAACGGCTTGGATATGGACCTTATATGAGTTGCAAAACCCCACGTTTATATATATTACAGTTTTGCTACAAATAGAGTTATGAATATAGACTTGAATAAACTACAGTTACCATGGTAACTATATATTTCTGGAATGATTTGATTTCACTAAAAGTTCTAACTAGTGGTCCAGATAACACATTCCCAGTTTCGTAAAATTTTATTGCGAAGTCCATATCTAAATGAGTAATTTTTGTATAAAAACATCTGTTTTCATCGGTTGTCATGGTAACTGCAAAATAGAACAATCAAATTCGGACGCAGAATAAGTTATATAGTGGGGGTAGGGGTTGGTCCCAAGTCATAACACCTTGCCCTTAGGCCTCAAATTAACATTTTATAAATTTTAACATCTGTTAAGCCCGGTTGCCAAGGTAACTGGATTTTCTATTTAACCTCAATCGGCTCTGCTATGGACCTTATAGTTGAGTTGAGAAAACCCAAGTTTATATCTATTATAGTTTTCCTACAAATAGAGTTATAAATATTGACTTGAAATACATAGACTTTTTTCTAAGTCCGTTGCCATGGAAACCAGATTTTTCCTGGATATGAGACCCAGCCCAAAAGATGCGCCTCGACGAGTAGTACATACATGCAAAATTTCAGGGTACTTTTAAAGGCTAGTTTTTTCCGGAATCAAAAAACCCCAAATCTGCCCCATACAAGTAAAATAGCCCACTATGAATAGACCATCTCAGCTAAGGAAAATCTTTCTTAGCGAAAGTAGTTGATTTTCCTTAGCTTCGTGGACTATATATAAATCTCCAGCGTGAGTTTGTCTGTGTACTAAAGGTATCTGTGGTCTTACTGGAACTGTAGAGGCTTATCGAATTTAAATTATATTTATATTTAAAATATCATGGGGGTAAGAATACACTAACGGGGGTTAAATTTCACTAAGAAATCACCCAGACTAGTTTCGATCATGGTCACGTAAAATAGCCCAATTTTGGACATTTGGATTAGTACTTCTTCTGTTGTTTGTGGCGAACTGGGCGTTGGAGATGCAGAGTCCTTCGATTTTAGAAACCCAGTTGCCGAAGGGAGTGCAACTGTGTGTCGGCTCCCAAAGTAGAGGTAGAAGAGATTTCTTAAGGTGAAGGTGGAAAAAGTTGATTTTGAGTAAAAGCGATAACTGAGTTTATTTTTAATAATTCAATAAATAACTAGAAAGGCATTTCCTTAAGGAAATGCAACCACGAAGCTAAGGAAAAGCAAACACACTTGCCTCATCAGTTCATTGGTTTACCTAGTTAAAAGTCATATGTCTTAATTCAACTCCCATCACCATGGCAACTGGAGTTTTCTAGAACTGCTCGGTTTTACATTAAGATCCAGTTTGTGGTTCCTTGACAGAAATTGACTTCAAGATGTTTCATTGAGTAGTTGATGTCCAAAATTAAGGATGTATTTGTTAAAACATCAGTTTGCAGTGGTTGTCTTGGAAACTGATAAATATAAAAACGTTAATTGGATGCAGAATAAGTGATATAGTGGGGGTAGGGGTTGGTCCCAAGTCGTAATATCTTAATGTTATGGCTTAAGTAATTATTTTATAAATTTAAACATCTGTTTATCCTGGTTGCCTGGTAACTGAATTTTCTAATTGACCTCAATAAGCGCAACAATTGTCTTTATAATTGAGTTGAAAAACTTCAAGTTTCCATCTATTATGGTTGTTGTACAAATAGAGTTAATAATATAGACTTTAATGTAATAGATTTTAATAAATTCCAGTTACCATGGTAACTAGATATTTCTAGAAGTTTTGAGTTTTTCAAAAAGTTCCAAATAGGAGTCCATGTATTACATACCCAGTTTCAGAGAATGTTATCGCTTAGTCTATGTTCAAAATGAACAATTTTTGTGTCAAAACATCTGTTTTTAGCGGTTGCCATAGAAACTGAAAAATAGAACAACGTAATTCGGATGCAGAATAAGTTATATAGAGGGGGTAGGGATTGGTCCCATGTCATACTGTAATACCTTTAACTTTTGCTTAAAATTATCATTTTATAAATTTGAACATCTGTTTAGCCTGGTTGCCATGGTAACAGGATTTTTTAATTTACCTCAATCTGCTCGACTATGGCCCTTATAGGTGAGTTGAGAAACCCCAAGTTTATATCTATTGCGGTTTTTCTACAAATAGAGTTATGAATATAGACTTGAATGATATAATCTGTAATAAACTCCAGTTACCACGGTAACTAGATATTTCTGGAATGATTTGAGTTTCACTAAAAGTTCCAACTAGTTGTCCAGATAACACATACCCAGTTTCGTAAAATTTTATCACAAAGTCTATGTCCAAATTAGTAATTTTTGTATAAAAACATCTGTTTCCAGCGGTTGTCATGGTAACTGCAAAATAGAACAATCAAATTCGGACGCAGAATAAGTTATATAGTGGGGGTGGGGGTTGGTCCCAAGTCATCACACATTAACCTTAGGCTTCAAATTAACATTTTATAAATTTTAACATCTGTTTAGCCCGGTTGCCAAGGTAACTGGATTTTCTATTTAACCTCAATTGGCTCTGCTATGGACCTTATAGTTGAGTTGAGAAACCCCAAGTTTATATCTATTATAGTTTTCCTACAAATAGAGTTATAAATATTGACTTGAAATACATAGACTTTTTTCTAAGTCCGTTGCCATGGAAACCAGATTTTTCCTGGATATGAGACCCATCCCACACGATGCGCCTCGACGAGTAGTACATACATGCAAAATTTCAGGGTACTTTTAAAGGCTAGTTTTTTCCGGAATCAAAAAAAACCAAATCTGCCCCATACAAGTAAAATAGCCCACTATGAATAGACCATCTCAGCTAAGGAAAATCTTTCTTAGCGAAAGTAGTTGATTTTCCTTAGCTTCGTGGATAAGGAAATAGAAGAGGAAACAATTAAATCACTAAACTTTGAAGCAGGGGTTTGCACAAGGAAAGGGTTGTCGACTTGGAAGTGAAGAAAAAATGGCGAGCAGCTCCTTAAATACCTTCCCAGGAAGCGTCCTGATTGGGTAGCCAAGGAGACTGCTGAGTGGCCAGTTACTGTAGTTACGTTTCGATCCTAAGAGGGCCTGCCAACCTTCCCGCTAGGGGGAGGTTGGCAACCTGGCGATTATTTACACTCCCCTCCTATTTTGATCGCTCAAAATAGGACGATAAATAATCACAGAAAATACAAGAAATAGGAAAGCCAATTTTAAACTAGTGCATACAGACACTCAAATAATTAAGTAATCATTACACGTCAATACAAGTAAGATAAAGTAACATAAAGCAATATACCAATATAAATTCAATACGGAATATAAGACCAGCATAGAATAAAGTGAGACAGAGTAATATAAGCGTTGAAATCGTACATAGACTTAGAGGGCGCAAGTCAGTCTATCTCGAGGGGAACAAGTCCGGCAAGGGGGCGTGAGGATACGTGGCCATTGACCCGGACATCCGCTGTGCATCCTCCAGGGTGGACCCGAACAACATTCCCAAGGGGCCAGCTCGATCGCGGCTTGAGGGGGGTATCGCTTCTCCCCGTCATTGTTATGGAGACCACCAGCGTAGTCCAAGCCAGTGGACTGGAAGGGTATGACCCCCGGCCTTACCCGGAAGTCATGAAGCGCCCCCTCTGGGGTGCAGAAGTGGCGGGAGTTATAGCGGCGGCAGGGGACGCAGTCATACGTGATCTTCTTACAGATCGAACGTAGACCTGCAATCCACACGGTCTTACTGAGTTCAGACATCATTGTGGGGACTCCACCATGTTTGGTGACGATGTGGACATCCCAGGCGAGTAGGCGAGCGAGGGGGGAACCCTTGGGCAGCAGAGGCAGGGATTGTTCCTGGGTTCGAGGGCATCCACTGACCAGGTTGGTTGCTGTGTCGATAAATGGCCAGAAGGGCCATAGAGAGGATTCCCGGGCATCGCCATCCTGGATTAGGTCGATGTCATTAGACATAGTTGCTCGCTGTTCCAGGTAGAACAGCTGAACAAGGGCGCGGTCTCGCTCCGCTTTGCTGAGAGGCCCAGTGGAGGCAGAGCTGCGTGTTCGCCGATGAACCCTGCAGTTGCTAATGAATTGAGAGACCCATGCCATGACCCGAACTGCTCGGGTCAGGTTAGAGAACAGTTTAAGGCCCACCACTTGCTCACTCCCCGTGATGAGTTTAGTCAATAGAGATCGGCGCTCCATTGTCACATGTCGGAGATCAGTAACCTAGGGTTAATTGCCAAGGGGTCAATGAACGAGGTGTCGGCGGCGTGAAGGTCACCAGAGGGGCCGAGCCCCCAGCTCGAAGAGGCGAGGGCTCCAAGGTCATAACCTCGAGTGCCAATATCTGCAGGGTTCTGGCACCCGGGTATGTGGTGCCAGAAATGGAAGGGTGCGTGGTCCTGGATCTCGCGCACTCGGTTTCTTACGAAGGTCTTCCAAGTGTTGGGAGGTTTACTCAGCCAGGCGAGAGTTATGGTGGAGTCGGAGTGGAAGATAGCTTTGACATCAGGGAAGTCCTTGTGGGCCTTGATAATGGAGCCATAAAGACGTGGTGCCCCCAGGAGGGCGGCCATCAGTTCAAGCCGAGGTAAGGATGGCATCGGCTTTAGGGGGGCAGCGCGTGCCTTGGCGCAGATTAGAGTTCGTGTGCCCCCACGAAACGTGTAGAGGCAGGCGGCATAGGCCTTGTGCGAGGCATCGGCGTAGATCTCGATGCGAACAGGGTTGGAGCAGTCTTGTGGCAGCGTTGGAGGGATCGCTGGCACCTGAGAGATGAGCTCCAGGCAGCGGCGGGCTGCTTCTGGGTCCAGCTGCTGTTCCCATCCAGAGCCGGCACACCAGAGGTCCTGCAGTTGCAGGCATAGAGATAGGGTCCAGGGCTAGAGGAGACCAAAAGGGTCGAAGATCGACGCTGTACATGCGAGCAGAGTTCGTTTGGTAAAGACTTTAAGTGGGGTCACGTTATCGAGGTTGACCGAGATCTCGTCTGAGATGGGATCCCAAGGGATCCCAAGTACTCGAGTTGGGAGACTCTCCTCGTCACAAGTGGGGTTCGTTGACCTCCACTTGTGAAGGTTCATCGAGGCGCGAGACAACAGTTCAGTGAGAGTTTCTCTAAGTGTGTTCACGTCTGACGGAGTCTCTCCCCCTAACACCACGTCATCGATGTAGAGGCTCTCAATGAGTCGTGAGAGAGTGTGGGGGCCGATGGCTGAGGGTCAATGACCCGGGGTCAATGACCCGGGCTGAGGGGTCATCGACCAGGGGTTTGACTGTCGAGGGGTCATCAACCATGAGTTCGACGACCGAGGGATCACTGACCTGAGGTTCAGCGAACGAGAGGTCACTGACCTGGGGTTGAACAACCGAGTGGTCAGAGGTGGGTAGACTGGTAGAGGAAGGGCAGAGTCCTCGGGTAGGCCGAACAGAACCCGTAGAGTGGATTGTAGAGTGCTCAGGGAGCAGTTCAGGCCGAAGGGGAGGCGCACGAAGTGGCTCAACACCTCTCCATCCTCGTCTTGCCACCGAATGCAGAGTGGGATACTCGTTTATGCCGACGATATTTTATTGCTAAATCCGTCAGTAGCTGGATTACAGTTCACGGTTAACATTTGTAAAGTCTTCTGTTCACGCTATAACTTAGTTATTACTGTAGTACTAATGTGGATCCCGCAAAATGTAAATCCAAATGTGTGCCGTTTAAATGGACTTGGTCGCCTCCATCGGTAAATCTACCGTGGTCTCTCTACCGTGGTGGGTTGAGGAAACTTTGCATCTTGGGAACACTCTTGAGTCTTGACTTTAAATGTTCATTGGTGCGCGATATAGAGAAGAAACGTGGGGCATTCCTTGGAAAACTTGCGAACTTCAGACAGGAATTTAATTTTGCACTACCTGGATTTGTAACACATATCCATAGCGGTTGTATTCAACAAGCTTTTATGGGAGCTCTCTATGGGACCTGGAATCACCCCAGTGTCATAGACTGTACACGACATGGAATATTAATGTTAGGAACGTTTGGGGTCTGCCTTACAATGCGCACAGATTTATTGTTGAAAACGTTGTCGGTTTTGAACATCCACGTGTTATGTTGTGCAAACGGTTTATAAAATGTACAAATACTTTACGTGACTCTTTAAAATTACCAGTGCGTTTACTTACAAATCTTACACTGTTTGATTGTTGAAGTCGGTGCGGTACAAATTTTAGACGGATAGCCAATGCGTGCAATGTTGCTAACCCAAGTAAAATGTATCACCACATATTATAAACAGATGTGTTTCCTACATTCTAGAATACCAGTAGGTCATAACTGGAGAGTTAATGCATGTATTGCTGTATTGAATTATGTAACATCTTATCAGGTGATGTTGTGGTTAATGGCTTCTGTTACGATGATTTGCGCTCAATGTTGGAATTTATAGCGGCATATTAACTACAGTACCATTATTCTTTCTTTCGTGCGATATGATATTTATTTGACAGCATATAGGCCTACATTTGAAATTTATTTTTCTAAATCTACTTACTTTAATTATATTACTTTTTTTGTGCTAGAGTGTCTGTAGTTAGGTTTGTACTGTGCAATAATTGTAAGGTTATTGTTTTATGTACTAGGCCCTATAATAATAATAACAGACCTGTATAATATCTGAATATATGTAGAGTAGGCCTAATTATCTAATTTCTATATACTTTATATATCGCTGACTAAGGGTACTTTGCCAGATGTGCTTGTGTTTGGGTTATAATAATGCTGATATGTGCAATTGATTTTATTATTGTTCTGGCGACATGAATAACATAACCAAGGACTACTGAAGGGGTAGTTATACTGCAGTACTGATACTGAACATATGTTACTGACGGAACATAACATAACACTGTACCGGTAACATAACATTGTCTGCTTGTTGCCTTTACTGCTTTAGCTAATAATTACCGTAGGCGGTAGGCTCAACAGATTAAAGTACCGGTACAAACTGACAAAGCAGCAAAGTACAAAAGCTGAAAAGTAGGCCTACAGAAGTAACCTACTCAGCTTCAGCTACCTGCTGATCAGGCCTGCAGGCTACAGGTGCACAGACAGGTCTATGCTGCTATGCCTTCCTGCCTTCGCTTAGTCGCTTCAGTCAGTCAAAGCGCAAAAAAGCACAAAAGTCAAGAAAAGCACAAAAAAGCAAACTGCATTTTACTGTTTTTTGCAAATAGAGCGTCAGAAATATGAAATATGTCAAACAAAATGTCCTAGTCCTACCTCCTACAGTCCTACCTACTAGGTGTCAGACTGTCAGACTGTCTGTCTGACTGTACTACAGTACTAACTGTACATGTACTGCCTGACTACCGCTACCGGCCAGCCGGCTGACTGGTACCGTACTGTTAACTGGCTGACTGGTTAACGTTTAACTCAAACTCCTTATGTATGATGTATGACTCGTCTGCTCGTTCTCTAATTTAATTTCACTCCATTCCAGCATTCTCTCTTTAAACACAGCCTGCCTGACAGCCAACTACTTTCTGAATTTGAAAGTAAGCCTCTACTGCTGTACTGTACTTTTCGAAATAGCAGAGCAGAATAGGCCCTCTACAGTTGAATTTGTTGTTCTGGAGCTGGCAGGCTGGTGTTGTAGTCTGTAGTGTGAGTGTGGCGCATTAAAATCTAACTGCGTGCCGGCGCCTTCTGCCCAGCTTCTGCCTGTCTGCGGCGTGATCTTTGTAAGTAGGCCTATCTGCCTATTCCAGTCAGGACCACTGCCTCGCGCTCGCACCTCGCTGCAACATTGCTCGCAGGCAACAGCCCAAGCAGTACTGCAGTAGGGAACATACACTTACATAAGCTCCAAACTGCCAAAAGTGGGTTCTTATTTAAGGAAAATGGCTCTTATTTAATATCAGTATATTGCAGTATTGCTAATTGTTGGGTTAAGGACAATGGTTGCACTGCACTCTATAAATCCAAAATCCTGTAGTATAGGCCTAGAATATCGTATCACAATGAAGTTGTGATACGACAATGAAGTTGTTAGCACTGGCTTACTGGCATTCTTTTCTTACATCATACAGTACAGTCATACTGTCATACAGTCCTACGGTAGCATAGCTCTGTTATGGAAGGTTCAAAGGTATGCGATATATTCAAAAGAACAGCCCATCACCTTACATCATGTGATATTGCTTCTATCATCTGTCTATTACAAGCTCGATAGCAGCTACCTGTTATCTTTTTCTTTGCCTTATTTTTACCTTTTTTGTGCTTTTCTGAACTTTTTTTGCTTTTTTTTGTGCTTTTTGTAGTACCGGTATTTAGTAGTACTGGTACCCTTATTAATAGTATAGGCCTATGTAGTACCGGTATTACTTTAACTTTATACATTGGCCCTTTCTTCCTCTTGAATTGTTGATATCAGGATATAATTTGCGTTAATTGTTGATCTGCAATCAATCGTACCAAGTGCCAACTACTGGTCAACTCTACCTACACGCAACTTGGGAATATTGATATTTCCGGGAAACAAAAATCCAATCATTTACCGTTCCCAAACGCAATAGGGTATTCATCTCTATTGTTTTATATTATCTTAATAATATGAAAGTAATATATCACAGTATCGTGCTGTGGTGCAGTGCAGTCTATGTGTATGGTATTGCTGTATTGGTACATCTATTACTGCTACAAGCAGCGCGTAATTTAGTAACTCCAGGAGGTATCCGTATATTTCGTTTATAATTTGTTTTAAACGGAGTGTATTGTTCCAAAAAGTTACACGCAGAAACCATAACCATCAGACCATTGGCAGTGTGTTAACTTAACATACACACGCTGCCACAGTTGTCGTTATATTGTGTGTGACAAATCATAAATCTATACCCAGTACAGCAGTATAGATTGTATTATTATTATATACAGTATACACACAACAAAAATTTAAATATATACCGGAAACTAAAAGTCTACTTTCAGATGTTTGATTGCTAACTGTTGCTAACAAACATAACATGAAAAAGGTGTACTCCTTTTTTATGCACAATTGTACATTGACGCACATTCGACCTTCACTCATTGAATGGAGTAGATTAATTATATACCGGTACGGGAACGACCAGACCACGAATCGTTACCAAAACCAATCATTCATGGGTTACCATGGTTACTCACGTCGGATTTCGAATCGCGAAGGACGAAACTTGAAGGACTGGAGGATGTTACATCTACCTATATTAATTGAGAGTGATTGGTTCCCCATAGCAACTCTTCTTATAACAAGATTAGTTGCTGTGTGGGTTGAGTATGTTTATTATAATATTTTAGGGCGTGAATAACCTGGTATTGGATACCGGATTGGTAAATATCGAACCACAGTTATCCTGGTTCAGGTATTAATAAATAAACGGAAGAGGATAATAATTCCTTTTACATCACAGTTGCCTGAATCCAACCTAATCGCTGTTTCCAATCACCGCATATAACATCTGGTGTTATATATTCAACAAGTCTTTCGATATTCAGGTGTTCATTAAACAAACCCTCAATATATTCCCGCAAACAAATAAACTGATAAAAAACGCTTACTAACTCGTACTAATATAAGAACATTGTCGACAACACAAGTATACCTTTTCTTTCTCAGACGTTTAAAGATTTCCCGAATATCTCTCATTTAAAAATTCAGTTATTTTCGATTCGATTCAGTTACTAGTCATCATTTTATACAGTTGGTAATATATTAATATGGCATCTCAGACACCTAAAGTTTCCCTAAAGAGCACCACCAAGCAGACCTTACACGATCGGTTCACTAAGATCCAGCAGGAGGTAGCTGCAGCTGGTCCGGTTGTGCGACCCAACCTACGTGGTTTATCGTTGGCGACAGCGCGGAATCGTAAGCTCGCGTTGCAGATGGAGAACCGGCCGTCGGTGCAGGCCGCCCTGCGGTACCCTGGGCGTCGACGGGGCGCTGGGGGTGTGACGATGGGGCAACCGAGGGCGGTCTCCTCGGTGAAGCAGCGGTTGGGTTACACCGGTGGGTTCCGTAGCGGGTTAAAGGGGCGGCTGGGTACCCGAGGGGTTGGCGGGGGGCTCAGGGGCGGCGGGGGGCTCAGAGGCGGCGGGGGGCTTAGAGGGGGCGGCGGGTACCGGGGTGTGGCGGGGCGCGGGCGTTTAGTTCGGGGCGCCTCCTACCGGGGGGTCAGCGCATCCAGGTACGTCGGGGTGTCTCCGTTGAACCGGTTCGGTGGCGCGCGCCGTGGGTACCCGGCCGGTAGGGGCGCCTGGAGGGGCTCGTTGAGGGGCACCCGGGGGTTCAGTAGGGGTGGTAGGTGGGGCCGCAGGGCCAGTGGGGGGCGTGGCGGCGTCACACGGGCTGCGTCCGTCTCCAAGGACAACCTCGATAAACAACTCGACGCCTACATGAAACACACCGACTCCATGGATACGCAATAAACGCAATACTAATTTAACTCGTTCGGGACTCGTTACGCTCTTTACCGCGTCGGTTGACACCAAGACTACACTGAACCAGCTGACGGATTGAGGACCAAGGTCGCGATTTATTTAAAACTTCCCGCTTTGTTTTTCATTTATTACAGTAACTATTCTACCGGTATTGGTTAGTATATATATTCGGGTGTATACTTTTTTAAGCGTTTATTGTATATATTCATAGAAATACTTCTGTTGTAGATTGAGTTCTAAATTGATATTGTGTTATGTTATCGGATGTTGGTTTGGCTCACCTCGGGTGGGTTTATTACGAAGCAATCCATAAAAATATGAAAATATATTTTATAAAATTATAAAAATAAACACCTAAAAAATTAATATTTATTTTATATTTTTAAATTATTTTTTTGTATCGCGAATTCCATCTCGGTGAAGCTCGATGTTAAAATATCAATTAAGATAAAGGAACAGGTTACAGTTGCACAATATTTCAACCAAAACAGTAAACCAAAGTCAGTAGAACACATTACAGTTTTATTTTTGAGAGTAATCATCTTCTATTTGCTTCGATTTTCCCCTGGAGTGGTATGAATTTTGATTGCGTCGGAAGTCCCCCCTAACTGCACTCGGGAAACAACTTTACTTTGTGCCGTAACGCTAAAGTCATATTTTATCAACAATGGCGTATTTAGTAATACTTATTTTTCTACAAGCTGAATCTAAGAAAATTATCACTGTTTGGGCCGGAACGATTACCCCTAAATACATTTAAATCTCGTTTAATAAAAAATAAAAGGAAAGTGGAAAGTAGTAAGTTGTACCATTGGGCAGCCGAGGTGAGCCATAGGTTGTCATAAAGCTGTCATTCGTTACTGCATGTTGTTTATTTTTGTGAGCCTGTCACCTAAACTCAAGATTACTGTTACAATATAAATTTTGTTCTGTTGAGATTATTAACTATTATTGTACCTCACATTACATTGTACAATATTACTTAAGTTACTCCGACGTGAGGATTTGTTATGTCTACCTTCAGAATCGGCGTTTATTTACTTTCTAACGTTATGTTGTGTTGAACTATTTTGTAACACCGCTGTATACAATTATTATGTTTTGTTTATGAATTAGGCCTATCACAGATTGATTTTGAGGCCAAAATATGTGACGCCCATGTGAAGAATATCAATCAGGTTTACAATTTTCTGAATTTCATTGGAATTTTATAAATGTTGAATTTTAAAATCCCCCCTTACTAAAAGTCTTAAAATAAAGTGTTTTAAGAATCGCACTTATTTCTACGCTATCTAATTACATATGTACAAATACTATTTCGTTTATTGTTTGGTTAGATTCAGTCCTTGTGTAACCTTATGATTTTTAGAGATTAGAGAAAAGCTGGTATTCTTCGAATGGGGGTAAACTGCAAAGTGAAGTAAATAGCAGAAAGTCTGGTGTACTTCACAAAGTCTGGTGTACTTCACAAAGTCTGGTGTACTTACACAAAGTCTGGTGTACTTCACAAAGTCTGGTGTACTTCACAAAGTCTGGTGTACTTCACCAAGTCTTTTCTGCTTCACAAAGTCTGGCGTACTTCACAAAGTCTGGTCTACTTCACAAAGTCTGGTCTACTTCACAAAGTCTGGTGTACTTCACAAAGTCTGGTGTACTTCACAAAGTCTGACGTACTTCACAAAGTCTGACGTACTTCACAAAGTCTGGTGCACTTCACAAAGTCTGGTCTACTTCACAAAGTCTGGTCTACTTCACAAAGTCTGGCGTACTTCACAAAGTCTGGTCTACTTCACAAAGTCTGGTCTACTTCACAAAGTCTGGTGTACTTCACAAAGTCTGGGTCTACTTCACAAGTCGGGCAAAGTCTGGTCTACTTCACAAAGTCTGGTGTACTTCAAAAGGCTGGTGCACTACACAAAGTCTGGTCTACTTCACAAAGTCGGGTCTACTTCACAAAGTCTGGTCTACTTCACAAGTCTGGTGTACTTCACAAAGTCTGGTGTACTTCACAAAGTCTGGTCTACTTCACAAAGTCTGGTGTACTTCACAAAGTCTGGTCTACTTCACAAAGTCGGGTCTACTTCACAAAGTTTGGTGTACTTCACAAAGTCTGGTGTACTTCACAAAGTCTGATCTACTTCACAAAGTCTGGTGTACTTCACAAAGTCTGGTGTACTTCACAAAGTCTGGTCTACTTCACAAAGTCTGGTCTGCTTCACAAAGTCTGGTGTACTTCACAAAGTCTGGTGTACTTCACAAAGTCTGGTCTACTTCACAAAGTCTGGTGTTCTTCACAAAGTCTGGTCTACTTCACAATGTCTGGTGTACTTCACAAAGTCTGGTCTACTTCACAAAGTCTGGTCTACTTCACAAAGTCTGGTGTACTTCACAAAGTCTGGTGTACTTCACAAAGTCTGACGTACTTCACAAAGTCTGACGTACTTCACAAAGTCTGGTCTACTTCCCAAAGTCGGGTCTACTTCACAAAGTCTGGTGTACTTCACAAAGTCTGGTCTACTTCACAAAGTCTGGTGTACTTCACAAAGTCTGGTGCACTTCACAAAGTCTGGTCTACTTCACAAAGTCGGGTCTACTTCACAAAGTCTGGTCTACTTCACAGTCTGGTGTACTTCACAAAGTCTGGTGTACTTCACAAAGTCTGGTCTACTTCACAAAGTCTGGTGTACTTCACAAAGTCTGGTCTACTTCACAAAGTCTGGTCTACTTCACAAAGTCGGGTCTACTTCACAAAGTCTGGTCTACTTCACAGTCTGGTGTACTTCACAAAGTCTGGTGTACTTCACAAAGTCTGGTGTACTTCACAAAGTCTGGTGTACTTCACAAAGTCTGGTCTACTTCACAAAGTCTGGTCTGCTTCACAAAGTCTGGTGTACTTCACAAAGTCTGGTGTACTTCACAAAGTCTGGTCTACTTCACAAAGTCTGGTGTACTTCACAAAGTCTGGTGTACTTCACAAAGTCTGGTGTACTTCACAAAGTCTGGTCTACTTCACAAAGTCTGGTGTACTTCACAAAGTCTGGTGTACTTCACAAAGTCTGCGTTGCGATCACAGGTTTATTACAATATGTTATCGTACAATAGGTCAGGGAATTATCACCTCACCATATAACATGTTATACCAATCAGATAATTCCTTTATTGTATGATAATATTTTATAGTTTTAATCTTGTGTATTACTGGGTAAATCAATGTTACTGTTACTGTGCGTTGCAGATAGGATATTCATCCCTTTTCTGTGGAAATTCGACGCAAATAATAGCTGATTACTCCCAAAAATAAAACTGGAACATGTACTATTGACTTCAGTTTATTGTTTTGGTTAGAATAACGCGCCACTATTTAAGGATTTAACTTTGAGGCGAGATATTAATTCGCCGAGAAGGTATTTACGTCGAGTTTCTACCCCTGTCTTTTACGTTGGATATAAGAACCACCGCTCACATTTATTTCAACTGGTGTTACTGTTTCTATTCCAAACAGTTTTTGTGGCTTTTTTTATATCTTTTTGTAAAACCGTTTATATGGTATTTCAAAGTTTCCTATTAATTATAATTTCCAAAATATTAGCGCAAGACATTTGGGTATTAACGATATTCTGCTGACTGACTTTTCTACACGTATTTTTATGGTTAACTCTGCGAATAAGTAACACGTTGTACGTCTTACAATTATTTCACGTTTTATTTCTGTTAATTCACATTTCAGTTTGTGATGCATTCACATATTGTTGGAAAAGTACTCTCCAATGTTTATAAATTTACAGTTTTGTTTGTTTTCGATATAAAATACATTTTTGTTTGTTTTGTTATTGTATGTTTCTAAGTTTTATTTGTCTGTTGGTTGTCTGGCATGATTGCGCTACTACAGTTTAAACAATAATGATACTCAAAGTTATTATATCAATGCAATTAAAATAAAGACATGCTAAACCTTTTATTTCTTTACGCACACAGTTTCGGTTTGTAATTGGATCCGTTAGCTGCGGTTGGATAAAGTTTACCTCACCTACCGGTAAGAAACTTGATAGTGTGGGAACCCTAGCCTCGGTTATTCTTATTATTCAGTCGAATTTTACGAAATTCATTGTTTTCTCCGAACGGTAATGTAATAATTTGATTCGTGAATTTCGGGGTGCAACGTATATTATCTAGAGTTTCGCGAAATCAGACTTTTTGGACGGTGGTGTGTTTAGTAATTGTATCGGTCTTCGGATGAGACGTGAGTTAAGTGAATATACTTGTATATTCAACATACTTGTAGCCTAGCGTTGAAAGTTGCATTGAACTCGGTGGCGGCTTTCTCACCACGGCATTTATCCTAATAAGAATAGCAGGTTCGTTCCATAGCTCTGTAGACAAGTACAGTATGCATATGGAACTAACTGTCCTAAAATGGAGCCCTAAGGATCAAACTGGGGAGCATAGGTAGGGAAAGTTAGACATATAGACAAATTTACTCAAATAATTATTTATATTTTATCACCATGTTTCAATGAATTGATTCTGTTACATGATTGCTTTGGATATTTCGTTTATTTTGGATACTGCTGTTGACAAACAACAATATTCATTATATGTCTATCACATAATTTGTAATAATCTGTTTTAAGTTCAAATCCCTCATCTACCAATTTTTTTGACCAAATATTGTGAAGTTTCTTGCTGGTTTCCAACTGTACTTGTCTATCTCTACTCAACGCCAAAGTTACGTTTCTCAGTTGCATCGGTCTTCTTATCGACGATATTATCACGTCTAACACCTGCGATATAACAGTTTCATCTGCAACAGTCTTTAAGATCGAGACCGATTTGATATTCTTGCAGATTTCCAACATTTCGGCGATCTCACAACCAAGAGATTCCCTTTGACTGCAGTCGATGACAATAGATTCCAGAGTTGATTCGTAAGTTTTAGAAACCCATGCAAGTAACTGATTAACTCCATCATCCTCGACCATATTGTAGCCAACAACCAGCAACTTAGTCAAACTCGATGGAAAACTTGACAGCAATTTAACAACTCCTTCAAAAGTAGTTATAGCCAATCTCAATTCGATCTCAGCTCTCAATCCCTTAGTAATTTGCAAGTGGTTGTTATCTGTTTGAAGGATTCTAACTCCGTCGGAATGCAACGAGAAGCAGAATGATTCAATGTGCCTCAGTTGAATGTTATTGATTAAAAGTATATCTAATAAACCATTTCGGAGACATTGGTAGTCGATTGATAAGGAAACCAAGGCATGGAGATTGCTCATTAGGTCACAGAATGTGGTATTGACAGCTAATGGAGTGGTTTCCTCAAACTCAAACAAACCAATTATGTTAAGTTTGCTTATTGTAGAAGAACATGCACCTATAATTGAGTCGAGTAAGCTCACAGCAATCTCCTCTTCGAGACTTAGATCGTTCAATATTACACATGTTATATGTCTCTGAACAAGAAACAGGTCGTGTATGCTACTAATTAGTAAAGTGTTGTATCTTTGGCGCTCGGAAATGTTTAGACTTGAATAAGTGATGTTAATGTTGCCATAAATTGCGAATGTTTTTAGGGTAGACATTTTTAATTTATCACAAATAGCTGTTAATTTTAGAATTTGATCGGAATCATAAAAGACCGCACTTTGATCTAAATCCGAAATCACTGTCCTGGTTCTAATATGAACCCTTTGAAAATAAGTTCCAAATTTTTCACATACTGCAGTGTTCACTTCTGCTGAGATTTTGTCACCTGAAAAGTAATATATAAATAGCCAATTTAATTATAATAAAATGTTTTCTGATTTAAGTTATAATAATAGGGAGCAATGGCCGAGTTGGT
This sequence comes from Nemertoderma westbladi, assembly GCA_032718475.1. NCBI lineage: Eukaryota > Metazoa > Xenacoelomorpha > Nemertodermatida > Nemertodermatidae > Nemertoderma > Nemertoderma westbladi. Next base: position 27,272 of record JAUCBJ010004685.1, read on the forward strand.
AAGCGGCCCACTCTGAGATCAAGTAGGCTGAAACCCGAATGCAGTTGGTTATCGGCTTAAAGGGGCCCTTCCCCCTGCAGAGTGCATGAAATATGACCCATTGAAACGGAACCAACATGCAGCGAACGAATAGCTGCAATTAGCGTGGGCCGATCTTTTCCCTATTTATGGCACAATTTTCATAATATTTCCTTAGAAACTTCTTTTATGCTACTTTGGTTAGGTGGATATGATGATTAGGGTTCATAGCAATGTAATAAAATGTCATTCTGGAATCTTGTCTCTTGAACTCTAGAAAAAAACTTCATGATAAAAGCCTCTTTATATGAAAATTTTTTGTCAAACAATGGGTACCCAAGGTAAAATAATGCCCGTATTGCACTATGGAAGAAGCTTCGTTGGACAATATTTATGCTGAAAAGTGAGATAAAAAGAGATAAAAGTTAGAAGACTTACAACAAATAAAATGACGTAAGTGATGGCAAAAAGTAGCATTTTTTGTCTTGATTTCTTATTTGTCTCGCTACACTCGCCAAATAATAACGTTCGACAAAAAAAGCCTACTTTTTTGCCACCACTTAAATAGTTAAACATTGCTTAAGGCCGAGTTCACACTATAGTCCAGTCAAAATAGGGCTCAACCTCGGACAAATTGCAACAGAATTTAATTTAATATTTTCTAGGCCCAAATTTTATGCTTATCAACATATCCAAAATCGGGTTGTTGGAACTTGGTTAAATAGACCATTTCACCATGACAACAGTAAGTCATACATAAATCACCCCTTTCCTATAATCCTACGGAATTCTAACCTTGACCTACCCCACCCAAATCACTATCGGAGAATCCGATGGGGCACTTTTTGAAACCCGGTTACCATGACAACTATGATAATTAGATCGTCGAAATAAATTGTACAGTAAATTTATGAAATTTTGGAAACGTATCCGTATTGCGTGTTCCCATTGCTGCAAAATTAGGAAACTCTGTAATTATATTGTCCTTAAGCATAATTGTTTTTTTCTATATTCGGCGTTGAAGTGGAATAGTAGTTGGCCTGTAACCTAGGTAATAAGAAAATAATATCACCTATAATGTTTCTTCAGTTTAAATATGGTTACTATCATTTTAAAAAGAAACCAATTCGGGATCAAGTACCTCACATGTTGCTATGTTCAGACCATAATTTGCCAGCCAATCGTGCCATTTCTTGTTGCCATGGCAACCAAAAATAATATTTAATATGTGAAAATTCCATCAGAAACATTTTATATGTTCTTCAGATGCATATCAATATGTTACAGTCAACATTCATGATCACAAGCGAAGTCATTATTCTGTTGTTACCATAGCAACGGGCATATTTTAGTATTTATGTAGTTATAGTAACGTATTTTGCATTTTATTGACATTGGAAGTTAATCATATTAAAGATTATTGAAAAAAATTGTGTGGAGTCTGCTACAGTTATTTTATTTAATAAAGTCTTGAATTTTGACCATAGCAACGGGAGTTTTGATCCTAATTCGGGAGTGACTTGTTAAAAATAATCAAAATTCGGTTTAATGTAGGCCTACATTTCAGTATTTTGTAGCATGAGATGCTGTAGAAAATTACAAAATTATATTCGAATGAGAATGTAATTAGCAACGAAAGTTTTCCTTAGCAACCGGGGTCTTTTAGTACCAACATCACGTTTTTAAAGTGATAACATGTTTTTTATTGAGCTGTGAAGTTTAAATAACAGTAGTAAGTTCTCCTTGGCAACGTTGAATTGTGTATAGCAACAGCGAGTTACCTTAGCAACGGGTAGTTTCACAAGGTAGTAACGAGTTTTCAAATACTGTAATTACCAAGTTTTCTACATCAATGTTGAATCTTACTTATCAATGGCGAGTTTTCCTTAGCAATATATTTACAGAATATTTTAAATATTTTTATATGGTATCAGAAATAATAAATACTGGTATATTTTACTGTACCAGTACCTACCTGTAGCTATATAATAAATTATATTACTCTTGGTGTGCTACTCACAGATATTGCTTGTCAGTTGTTTTTTTTTATATTTATTTTATCTAAATATTTGACAATTTTAAGTAACAAATTTCAAATCATCCCACCCATAACCATTTTTAGATTAAAGCACTGACAATTTTATTTGTGTATTTTTATTTGTAGTCTTGAATTTAATTTTTATTGCTTCCCCAACAATTATACAATCATATTAGTAGTTCATGTGTATTCTAATCTGTAGTCCACAAACAATGCATCGCAGTTCCTTTACTAAGTTTTTTTTTTTTATATTTATTTTATCTAAATATTTGACAATTTTAAGTAACAAATTTCAAATCATCCCACCCATAACCATTTTTAGATTAAAGCACTGACAATTTTATTTGTGTATTTTTATTTGTAGTCTTGAATTTAATTTTTATTGCTTCCCCAACAATTATACAATCATATTAGTAGTTCATGTGTATTCTAATCTGTAGTCCTAAATTTAATTTTATTACTTCCCCGACTATTTTACCTAAAACATTATTACATAGCGGGGACCCACATGGAAACGAGGTGCGCCTCATGTGGCTATCCCATTAAGTGACAATTTTATCGATATAACTCGCGTAAGATGTACTGTTCATATATTTTTCATACCATACTGATTTAATTTCATAACAAAAATATCTCGTACTGTATCTATAACAATTGTATGGTTGCTAACGGTCTATACCAACTTAAATATTATCTATTATGTGTCCCGTCACTAATAAATCAATATCAATATCAATATCAGTTAGATAGTTTTTGGTTAGATGGGATACCGATATGGATAGTTATCACGATCGATGTATAATTTGCAATGAGACTCTTACAGCTGAAGATAATGTAGTCAATTTAGGAGAAAAGGGTTTGTACTGATACATTTAAATTTTTAATATTTATTAGAAAAGCAATTCCTAAAGGAAATGCAACCACGAAGCTAATTAAATTGAATAAAACCAAATTTGTAGTTCGTTGTTCAGCCTTGTTTAAGAGGCATTTGCTTGTGATATAGATACTGATTATCAGAAAATTTAATTGTGTAGTTTATGTACAAATTTTCGATTTTTATATGAAAACGTCTGTTTGAAGTGGTTTTTATGGAAACTATGGGAGGG